>CM060955.1:72075734-72213307 GCA_030765055.1 Mantis religiosa | reverse complement strand
GGAAAATGTTAATGACAGTGCTGCTGATTCCATTATATGAAATATTCATAAAGCAGTTCATTCAAAGCGACATGCTAATGTTCTATCTCATTAATGCTGGTGGAAAAAAAAAATATTTATTTTTATTTTCTCTGTTCATTAAAACATTATACTTTCGAAACATGTGAAGTTACTCCGGAGTTTTAGAGACATCCAGCTTAATGAGTCATGGAATGTTAAAAGTTCCTAACAGGTTGCCTGTTTTTACCTTATTTTCTCATTATCTTTTCCATTTTTTCGTTTTCACCCTGCCTTAAAATATAATTTTTAGTTTACTAATTTATATAATAATTTGTTTTATACCTACTCAAGTGTAATTTGTTATTTATGCAACTGTAATGCATGGAGCTTAGAGTTACCTAAGGAAAAGGGAAAACCCCGGAAGAACCCATATCCAGGTAACTCATCCTAACCAAGATTCGAACTCGGGACCTCTTGAACATGAGGCAGACACGCTACCGAGGCGGGCATAATATAGGTAAGCCTTTTTTCCTCATCAGTAGCTCCAAGTTTGGTTTTCTTAGCCTATCACTAATTTTGCGCTTAATTTAAGATTTCCTAACTTCACCTGATATTAGATAAAATATATACGACAAACCGGAAGGACCATCGCTACTAGAATAATTGAATATGAGCGGAGCATTCGTTTAATGCAACCTGAGAAGTCAGAGCTGGCAGAGCATTGTTTTGAAAACGACCATAGAGCCAAATTTCGGGAGACGATCATCTTGGCAAAATGCAACAGTTACTGGGAGCGGAGAATTAAGGAGTCGTTGGCGATTTCCTCTGAAAGGAGCATTAATCGTGATGCTGGATATCAGTTCAGCTCCTCTTGAAAATCAGCCTTTAAATGGAAATCAGTCGAATTAAGAAGCAAAGATCAATACAGCTTGATAATATAGTTAAGTACTTACGTTTCTTGACACAATTTTCTAAACTCACGCCATCTCCTCTCCTGTCATTTAATTTACTGAAAACAGTCTTTTGTTAGGTAATGCGAATTTTTATAGTATTCTGTCGTTGTTTATAGTTGTGTTATATCCAGTATTTCACTTGTGGTTGAAACATTTTATAAATAACCTGATGATGGGAGAAAGGCACAATTCCAAAACGACGATATCTAATCATCTTTTCTCCTGGCTGTCTGCCCGAGAAGAAAGTGAGATCATGAATTTTGGTAATGACAACTTTTTTTTTATCAATTTAAGTTATACCTTCTTTATGGCTACCTTAATGTTCCCACAAAGTTGGCAAATCTCTATTTCCTATTTGTGTCTAAGGAACTACTTTTACTTTGATTTTATAAATTCTGAAAGTTCTTTTGACTTTCTTATGTTCAGAAAGCGTGCATTTTGCGATTGTGACTTTTTAGTGTATTTAGTTTTAGCTAAAAAAATCCTTGAGCTAGTGCACATCTTGTCGAATGGAACGGATAATGACCTTAGCTACACTGACTTAGAGCTAACTGCTTCTCTTCATCAAATCTTTTCTTACTAATGAGTTCTCTTCGTTGACAATGTTAACTGTGCACTGCATTACACATTCATTTTAAGACTTGAAAATTAAGTCTTGAAATTATTTATCTCCTCTCTATCAGATTTTATTAAGTTGTTAATATTAATGATAATCATTTCGGTATCATTAGAGAGGTTCCTTAGCATAGGATCGACTGAAGCAGAGCATGTCATTTGCCAGCACCAGACAAATAAACTGTACCCAAATGTGCTGCTCTGGAACACACAGCGCAAGAGGCAGTGGAGTTGTAACAACGCTTGCTTTTGAATGCCGTTGGAATTACTGAACTCGACAACTTACACAAGGCATTCTCCATATTGTGCCCATTTCTGGCTTACAATTGAAAGCTTTGGAACAGCGTTAATGCTGAACCCTAATTATAGCGGCACAGCGAGTAGAATTCTCTAATGGCAGATCCCGAGGGATTTAGCGGGAACAAGGAGTTAATTACCGCGTCGTAAAGAAGAAGCCGGGAGCCGGTGTTGTGGAGGCTTATACCTAGCGATCCATGAAACTTCATTAATAACTTTTATGAAAGATAAGTCCGGCGTCTTCGCGCTGCCGCAAGAAAACAGATTTGCCGCCGCGATGAGCAGCTGTCATCTGTAATCCCCGACGTCTTGAGAAGTCTGTTTTACTTCGCCGACAGAAGTCTACCAGATGTAGATGCATATTCCTTATGCTGATGAAATGAGATACTTTGAGGTAATGAACATTTCTGCTCAACAATATTTCTAATGTTTTTCTTTGTCGGTTGCGGCAGCTGTCATAATTTTATTTTGAAACATTTACTTTGCTTTACATATTGCATGTTATCTGGTATAGCCGCTATCTACATTTAATTATATAAGTGTTGGCCCGTTTTGTTAATTAATAACATATTTCAGTAATTTCCACTAGAGGGAGGACAGCTATCTGAGTAAAGTGAAACAACTAAACTGTTAAAATAGAGCTGGACGATGGATGTAAAGTATGGTCAATCTTCAAACAGGATACTGCTGGACTTAGACGTTGCATCATCCCTTACAGAGCCGCGAATCTTGTCTTCAGTTCTGACTATGTTTGGTGAACTTCAGTTCATGGATGAAATGTTTTGACACTGTCAAAAGCTTCTGTAAACCATTGTTTACGTATCCATGACAACATGGTGTGTATAGCAAATTTTGTTTTAATATATTAGTATGAAAAATTGGCTTTAATTGATATCTTTTGTCATGTTTGCCATAAGCAATAACTTCTGTTCCCATAATTTAGGAAATATTGAACGCCTATAGTGAACTGTATACCAACCGACCGACCGAGGTGCTGGCTGGCTGTATAAGTTCCTTTTGAGGTTACAAATTCCTGTACTTTTGGGTTGAAAGACAGGATGCAATACTTTGCAATCTGATATTTTAATTTTGAAGTTAGGTTTTCTTTTATTTTTTTTATTTTAAGATTTCCAGCCACTTGGCGTCGCAAACCGGACCAATCTGCGGAGAGCATTCTCTGTATGAATATAACAGCATTAGCAGACAAAAAACAACTTTCTCCGAGGAGATTTTTACCTCGCCACTGAAGATGTCCACCGCAGTTCTAACTGAAACCTCTGGAACATCTATCTCCAGCAGACTACGGAGTAACAGTGTGGAAATAACTTCCAGTTATATTGCGTGAAAGCCTACGTATTTCATTTTCTGGAATGTTTTTTGTCAAACACTACATCACAGGCCTACCTGGACGGTGATAAACTTTTACATTATGCCTACCCACCACGTAAGCCATGGATTACCCATACACACGCTGTTACGGCGAAGCACGGCTTCCCTATACCAGCGTAGCATGTTGTAATATGCCCTTAACTTTCCCCCAATGTTAAAACAGAATTTATGCTCTTACGTTCCCGCATTTCAACACGTTGCTTTATTACACCTTACTTTGACAATGTGTACATAGAAACAGCAATGACTGACCAACCTCAGGTTTTTGTGATGTACGATATTAGCAAACGTACAAATTATAAAATATCCAAATGTGCATTGGCGAAATTTATCAATCACAGGTTATGATTACCGCAATTAGACAATTAAAGTAAAATGATTGTGTAATGCTCAAATTTTAATGTGTTAAACATTTTAAACTGTTATTAACTTAATTTGTATGTAGTTGCAAGATCAGATGGGCAATATATACAGTAGAATCCCGAAATAGCGTGGTCCGAAATACCACGAATTTGGATTTAACGCGAGAAAGTAAGTGCCCGAAAAATAATACCATATTTTTTAAAAATGTATTTATATTATTCTTTTCATTTTTAAAGTTAAGTTTATAATGTCTTCAAAAGCGGTTCTGCAGTAAAATTTTCGCAATCTATCGTTGACCTTGGCTTCTTACTGCTGTAACGTAACATGAAAACAATAGGTTTCCTGTAAGGGCTAAAACATCTGTTTCTACGGGAATTCTAAGACCCAGGGAAGTTAAAATATTATTTCAGTCTTAATCTCGCCTTTTGAGTGTAAAGTCACAAGCTCAGAATACCAAAAATGTTCCAAAAGCATAAACTTATTCAGTAAGCGATAAACTAGAAATAATCACTCGCGTAAAAAACGGGCAAACCAAACCAATGTGGATAACAAACATAAACAAGGTGATTTCATGGATGCAGAGGCAGACTGAATCGAACATCGTTCATCTCCTCCATCTGGGTGCAATTAAACAATACACGGAGATAAAAAAGTCGTGAATTAGTCCGCCAAACAAAACTTACTGATTTCTTTAAGAGGTGAAAAATTAGGTTACAGTGAAATGTGAATTATTATTTCATATAATGTACAATGCGATCGGTTTCAGGACTGTAATACACCTCCAGCATTACTGGTGAGTGCGTAATTGTATTTAAAAGTGCTGTACTATAAATTACGAGGGCTGTTCAGCAGAGAATGGTCATAATTTTTCGCACTAAAATTCAATCTTATTATATTCTGTTAGCTTAATGTAAAACAAACACGCCGTAGTAGTTCCATTGTTGGTACTTGGGAGCCTGTGAGAACCAGGCAAATACAGACATGTTCAGTATCGCCTACCACTATAATGGAGGTAACACGCGAGGAACAAATGCAGCTTCGAAATTCTGCTTTCGTCTCAACAAATCTTCAGTTGAGGCCTTTACAATGTTACAGGAGGCCTATGGGGAGCCTGTTCTTCCCTACCGCACAGCTCGAAGGCGGCTTAAAATGTTTAAAGAGGGGAGACAATCAATTTCAAAGGAAAGTGGACCAGGTGCTCCAGTTACTCCTCTTACGGAAGAAAACATCAATACTGCTGCTGCCATTGTGAGAGAGGATCGACGAATTGCCTTAAGATCACTTTCTGAAATACTTAACATTTTACTGGGTGCCACCCACACGCTGGTGACAGAAACATTACACATGAGACGTGTCTGTGCGCGATGGGTTCCAAGACTTTTGACTCCCGAACAAAAGGATATTCGCATGCAGGTCTGCATGCAGTTAAAGTTGACGTTAGATGAAGATCCGGAGTTTCTTTCAAACGTAATCACTGCTGATGAAACTTGGTTACATCATTTTAATCCTGAGAGCAAACAGCAAAGCTGAGTGTGGAAATCTCCTTCATCACCAGCCCCCCAAAAAGCAAAAGTGGTTGCTTCTGCTGGGGAAGTTATGGTCATCTCACTCTTTGATATTCATGGAATGGTTTACCAGAATGTCGTACCGGCACACACATCAATAACTAGACAGGGATGTCCTGAAGGCATTGCAAGTCCATATCAGGCGCACAAGACCACATTTCCGTGAAGGAGGCTGGATGCTGCACCGCGATAATGCTTAGCCGCATATTGTCATTGCTGTTGCTGAATATCTTGCAAAAATCAACGTGAAGTGCATTCCTCACCCTCCCTAAAGTCCGGATTCAGCGCACTGTGACTTTTTCTATTCCTTATCTTGAAGAAACGCCTTCGTGGGATGCATTATCCATCATAAGAAGCAGTGGTGAAGGCTGCGGAGGCGATTTTTAAGGATATCTCAAAAATGGTTTCCAGCATGTCTTTGAAGATTGGCAGAAACGCAGGGACAAGTGTATCGCATTCAAGGGAGACTATTTTGAAAAGAACCATCAAAATTATGAGGAGAGTAAAGGTACCTTGTAAAAAAATGTGATTATTATTTATTGAACAGCTCTCGTACATACCTCTTTATGTACCTGCCTATTCTAATTTATTATTGAGCGTATGTTTCCTTACACCTCCGCGGCATCGACTTTTGTCACATCTAGATATACCGCGGAGTCATTATAACGCGGGGTAACGGACGTCCCCCAACAACCGCGTTATTTCGGGCTTCTACTGTATTTTGTTTTATGTATCTTGGATTTCTTCCTGTGATATTCTTATAGTGCTATTTAGAAAAGTGAATCTGGAAGGATTTTAAAGTTAAGTCATTAATCTAAAACAAACAAAGCATGTTAAAATGCATATGCCGCTTAAAACCTTTGCTCTGAGAGAAACAAGGCAGTCCATATGTATAAAGAATTGTCTGGGTGGGGATATTTTCTCGAAAATTTTCATGTCACATCCTTGAAAGATTTTGAACTTAAATACCAAGGTTAGTATTCAAGTGGCAATTTGTTTACTATTGCATGTTTCAAATGGGAAGTGTTCTGAACCGCTTTAAATCAGATGCGTTATCGCGCTCAGCGTTGCCACCTTGTTACCCCACTCTTTTCATATTTTCCTCTCTCTCACACACTAACCTGTAGACCATGGCTTTTAACTTATGTGAATCCAAGCTTTTATGATAACGCAGTTGTTGAAATCACAACATGGATATTAGCATATTATGGACATGTACGAATTACTTATTTTTATAATCAAACGGAAATGCTAGTGGTGTATCCATATAGCTGCGAATGTCACTTACGTCAGGAGACAATTCGTCGGTGTCATTGCCTTCATCGACCGAGTACTTCAAATTTATGAAAATAGACTCAAAAATCTCACTATTTCTTCCCAAAACTCGTCTTCTTGTAGTTTATTTGCATCTCTCACGCAGCGTTTCCAGTCTTGTGATATCGTTTGACACAAATGGTGGGTAGAACAGGGTAGAGCAAAGAATTCTGTCAAAGGGTATGCGTGGATATGTATGGTAGTAAGGATGGTTCTAATGACACTGGAATACACGTTTCAGACTGATTTAATGACTGCTTCTTTTTGTCGTCACATCAAACTCGAAGTTGCCGTCCAAGGGTTACCAATATATCACCGTTCAGAGTTACCCTATGTAGAATGCCTATTACTCGATGACACTTAATTCGGAACCAACAGGTATCTTTTCTCATCGCTTCTGGTCTGCCTTCGCCCAAGGTAGAACCAGTTGTCAGGTCTGCGTTCACCGAATACTCAACCAGTTGTCTGTTTTACTAAACGCCACCCCCGTTCTGCCTTTCTCACTACGGCTGCGTGTGACTTTCACCTCTCGAAGCCTCTTTATTCACACCAAAACGTTTGTGACAATTTTGTCCATTGTTATTATTAGTCTTGGTCATGCCTTTATTAAGGGTCCGAACAATGCCTTTTCAAAAGAAGTCAGGTGTTATCCATTGAGAATTCCTGCTAAGAAGCCGCTTTCTTCCGTCTCTTTTGTTAAAACTATTCAAATCAACTGCATGTGCACGCATTTCAACAAATGCAATGTTTCTTTGATATCCATTACGGTTCTTTATTTATTCCATTCCTTAATTTCCGTATCACTTGGCAACTCCTTCGTGAATAACTCACTCAACGGCAGTCAATTTGAAACTATTATTTCCATTTGCAGCATAATTTGGGCCCACATTAACTCAGTTGGATGGTACTGACTGTAAATGTAGAACGTGGATTACCTCGTGTCTCATTGCATTGCAAGTTGATCCAACTTCCTTGATTTTTAAACGGAAGAACAACTGAATAATACTACTGTGAACTCTCTAGAGTAAATAAAGATTACGAACCATTCATAAATAAACATATTAAGTCACGATTCACCCTCTGCCAGGCCAGCAGGAAGTGTAATGGTTGCTCTCTCTGTCTCGAATTTAACACCTTGACTTATTTAAAGTAATTCCTTTATGGCGTCATGTCAAAAGTTTAAATTTTTGTTCTGAGTAATTAAAACTTTAAGTGTATGCACACATGCCAACAAGAATATGTTCATTACAGTGCTTACATTGCGATGCAGTTATAACATATTGTTACTTTATTTATTTTCTTAAGAAAAACTATTTGAGCTAACATTGTTCCCTGCTGCTTGCCCAGCACAAGAAGGAAAGCTACTGGAATGTGTAACGTAATAACTTTTGCTGTCCCAACGGTGTTTGTGCCTGCCTTCCCTGTATAACAAGGATGCCAGATTCGTTTAAAATACGCAAGTGTTGTCACATAACTCATGCATGCATAATACATATCACAACAGTTACTGCAACAAACATTAGATCTTGCAGCCTGGGTGACTCATATGCACTTATTTCCTAGCAAAAAGATCCACTAACAGAGCAGATAAACAGTTCAAACCCCTCTCACCTTTATTATTCTCTTGCCTTCTTGTGGTGGATAGACAGTACGTTCCTCAGGGATCGCCTATTGTACAATTTGAGTTTTTGTCTTAGCGCAAACGGTATTTCTTAGAGATGGATTCAGTTGGCGCTCTTCATACACCACTTACGGTAATGCAATATGACAACACCTCACTACTCCCATTGGTTGCTCATCTAGTAGTGTTCAACGATAAACACATAATAGATGTGCTCTTTACAGACACACACCTTTCTAAATGCGCTTTTAATTTGAGATGCAGCGAGTCTGAAAGCTATTTAGAATTAAAAATCTGCTGTATAGGAATAAAAGGTAGTGGCTGGACAAAATTGTGTGAATATATCACACCAAACGTCTTTTCAAAGGATTATGTTTATGTTTTAACATATGCTTAGACTAAGCATTATGATAGGCACAAGCCTACATTTCATTAGTGTTTATTACCCTGTTTCTGCAGTTTTGGATATGCTAATCTTTTGCTTTTATAAAACATGCATTATTTTTAGTATAACAGAGCGCTACACCCCACCAAAAGAAGGTATGCACTACAGAGAAAGGCTTTTTTTCTCTGGAGTTGGAAATTAACAAGTGGGTGAAAAGCATGAGGTGGAGTGTTTCCTTTGGTTACTGCCAGGGGAGCCATTACAGTGTCACGTTCTCTAAAGGAGGTCATTCTCACTTCACCACAACAAGGACGTGTTGCACTTCTCCCCGTTTGTCTAAATTCCTGGAATGAAATTGCTCCTTCTTGTCTGGAACTTTCCCTTGCTTTGAACCTGAAACTCCAGCGCGTTCCTCAGAAACTGCACATTTTATGTATAAACTTCCAAACAATGCACAAACTTGGAAGTGTATTACTTTTAATTTCTTACTAAATTGATAATGAGTAAATCACACGTATTTCAGAAGGTGTAATATATCTATAGTAAAACCTCGTTAACGCGGACCTCTTAAACCCGGACTAGTTTTGTAAAAAAAAAGCATATTGTAGTAAAAAGCAATAAAAGCTGACCTGTTTATGAAAGGGTAGAGCCAGTCTGAAAAATTTAATGCTATAGCTGGGATTTGAACCACGGATCTTCTGGTTCAAATCCCGTCTATACCATTAAATTTGCCAATCTGGCTCTACCCTTTCATAGTGCGTCCTACACACGGCTAGTGTGAAAGAACAATTAACTTCCAAGACTTGTTTAGACGATAAATTGCTATCCTCAGTAGGTGCATTACTGGAATTCTCTTGCCAGCGAGCGAATTCATTGCGCCCACCCCAACAGCTTGGGAACCAGCTGGAAATTATACTTTGATATAGTCATGAAAAAGTTTTAGCCTGCTTTGCGAAGTGCCAGAAAACAAGATTGAAGTAAAAGAAAAAAAATAACTGTGGAAGAAAATTTTATAGACATTTGTAAAAATACCGATATCTGTTACAATGTTGATTATGAGTACATCGAAAGTGGTTGCAAATTGACAATGACGGAGGTTATAAACCAATTACAGAAGAATGCACCATTGGATCACGCAATATTACTGAAAATGAAATGAATATTCAGATACAGATATGTTGATGAATCAGCTGTGGCACAAGCGGTAGCAAACAGAGAAATTGCTGCTTTATTTAGAGATTCACACCAAAGCATTGCCAAATGAACTTCTAATGTTAATCGAATGCGAGATCATGCTGCTCGTAAGCGATACACTAAAGTAAGAAAGCATAAGCTTGCTACCTTTTTAACTCCCTACAGGTTTATAACTATACGTACACAGTGCAAATACATAGGCCACATTTCTCAACTTCATTAAAAATGTTTCGGTGATCTTGTATATGTTTTTTATCGTTCATCCGCCATTTTCTAGATAACCCGGATTTTCATTAACTCGGAATGGCCCTGGTCCTAGTTGGTCCGGGTAAACGAGGTTCTACTGTACATGATGTATATAAATTATTATCAGCGTTTTAACTCTTTATAATATTTATTACTTTAAACTTACAGTTATAAATAATATGTAAAATGAAAAATCAACTTCAGTTTTGTTTGTTGGCACTAGTGCGCATGTGCGTGCAATGTTTCTGCAGCAATCCGCTAGACAGCAGTGGTAGCAAAGATGACGACTAGCAAACAGAAAGCGTTTTGTATTTTGCAGTTTGCAAAGTCCGAATCTGTAGTTACTGTGCAACGTGCGTTCCGCATTATGTTTGGTTGTGATTCTCCTGATAATAAAATTCGTAGATGGTATCATCAGTTTGAACATAGCGGCTGCCTTTGTAAAGGGAAGAGCACGGGATGACCAAGAGTAAGTGAAGAGACTGTTGAGCGAGTGAGAGAGTCGTTCACTCGTAGCCCAAATAAATCAGTCCGGAAGGTAGTCGTGAATTACAAGTTCCTGTGTTGACTGTTTGGAAAGTTGTAAGAAAACGCTTACGGCTACGTCCTTGCCGTTTACAGTTATTACAGGCTCTAAAGCTGAAAGACCACGGATTACGTGCCAACTTCACAAACGACATGTTTCATGACGATGACGATTTTATGGATCGTGTTGTCTTCAGTGATGAACCGATCTTTCATATTAGTGGACATGTTAACACTCGTAATGTGCGCATCTGGGGCTCAGAAAATCCTAATGAGATGGTACAAATGAAACGAGATTCCTCTAAGGTGAATGTTTTTTTTTGTGCCGTATCCCGGCGAAAAGTTTATGGGGCATCATTTTTGGTGAACCTACTGCAACTGGCACTTTTTACCTTGATACACTAGAGCAATGGCTCTTCCCTCAGTTGGAAGAAAATGAGCCAGAGAACTTTATTTTCCAGCAAGATGGTGCTTCACCTTACTGACATAACGAAGTACGCATTTGGTTGAAAATTACTGTACCCGAGTGCTGGATAGGCCGCAAGGACCCCAATGACAGGGTTTGCTATGCATGTACTCCCCGTTCTCCTCAGCTAAAGCCATGCGATTTTTACTTTTGGGGCTTCATCAAGGATCGTGTGTACGTGCCTCCGCTACCAGCTGACCTCCCTGAATTAAGAAACCGGATTGAAGCAGCTGTTGCTACAATTACTGAATACACACTTATCAACGTTTAAGAAGAACTCGGCTATAGACTTGATGTGTGCCGTGTGACAAAGGGTAGTCACATTGAACATTCATAAGGTGGTTGGTAAAACTGTTTGAGTAGGTTTTTCATTTGACATATCATTTATAACTGTAAGTTGAATTTAATAAATATTATAAAGAGTTAAACGCCTGATATTCATTAATATACACTCTGTATATAGAATTAATTTTTCAATTTAAATATATAACCTGTAATGTAAGATATAATACACGGTGAGAGAAGGCAATGTAGTCGGACGGGGACATGCGAATTTTGGTGTTCGTGTCCTTCTAAGGAGGCAGTCCGTGAGGAAGGGGTGAGGCGTAACGAGACAGAGGTCGACGAACCAGGAGCCCAACACAACAGAGGACATTTACAGTTTGAATCTCCCCAGAGGTGTCTAGTTCAAGCTTCCTCCACAGGGGCTGGACAGGCTCTCTGCGAGACTTGAAGCCGGAGATAGCACCCCTGGGAATAAAGGTTTACAGAGCGTAAATTACCCACCATATAGCCCCGAGACACCTGTAGACGTGGGCCGATCTTAAAGAGACGAATCGAATGAAGGGATGTGAAAAGAGAATGAAGGTGAAACGAAAGAGCTGGAAATTTAGGGGATGTAATTATCATTTGGAGCATCACCTACTAATATAAACACCTAAAAAACAGTCATGGGCTATGAAAGTCAGCCACAGGAACCGAATCTCGAATGCGAGCCACAGCCAATGCGCTAGCCTTGAATCATCTCACTTGGTAGGTTATAACACTTTGCTAATTTTGTGTGACGGACCTTGAGTTTAATTACTGACATATGTCTATACTCTTGAGTAGAATAAAATTCACTTTAGGTGAAAGAAATGAAAGAAATAGGATAGGGAAGTGAAGGACTGTAAAATTACATTTTATGTCCTGGTTTTAAGAACGGATACTATGGGAAGGAGTGAGGACCTTAAAGATAATTTCTACAGCATTTTTCTATTATTTTACACTATTATACTGCATTTTAAGTTTAACTGTAGTTTGCTCCACTCTCTCTCTCTCTCTCTCTCTCTCTCTCTCTCTCTCTCTCTCTCTCTCTCTCTCTCTCTCTCTCTCTGGTATTTCCCTTACTTTCCCTTTCCACCTTGCTTTTTGAGCTGTGTTTTATAATATTATTTTCAGTTCCTTCTCTATAATTGTATAGCATCAACTCTTATAATTAAAAGTGCATTTGCTATCCTTTACAACAGGGAGGGTGGTGAATTAATACGTGAGGTGAAGAAATACTATATTTTAAAAACTTTTGCTAACGCAAAATATCTGGATTTACGATTCAAATAGAATAGGCTACCTATCGGAGCTGTTTTATAACGGTTTTTCATATTTCAGGAGCAAAGCCACTTAAAATGTAGCAATAGAAGTTAAGTTTATGCTGGAGTTATGCCATAAGATTCTTATAAGCATATATTACTCTTTCTTTCTATCTGATGAATGGTTTACATTATTACCTATAAGTATAAATACAATTCCAAGAAAATAGTGCTATGGTTTCAAAATTTTTGTACTTCAAATGAACATTAGCAAATTATCAGCTTGCGAAAATGTTGTTCAGAGTACATAAGTTCAATAAAACTTGAAGCTTTCCTGGCGACAAATACGCTCACTTTCTTCTCGGGTAGACAGCCAGCTGAAAAGATGATTAGATATCAACGTTTCAGGAGTGTGAATCTCTCCCATCACTAGAATAATCGAACACGAACCGAGCATTCGTTTAATACAACCTGAGAAGTCTGGGCTGGCACAGCATTGTTTGGATAACGACCATAGAGCCAATTTTCGGGAGACGACCATCTTGGAAAAATGCAACAGTTACTGGGAGCAGAGAATTAGGGAGGCTTTGGTAATTTCCTGTGAAAGGAGCATGCTTAATTTTGATGCTGGATTTCAGTTCAGATCCTCTTGGAAACCGGCCTTAAAATGGAAATCCGTCGAATTAAGAAGCAAAGATCAATACAGCTTTATAATCAAGTTAAGTAGTTACGTTTCTTTGACACAATTTTCTATACTCACGCCATCTCCTGACCTGGCATTTAATTTACTTAAAACAGTCTTCTGTTCAGTAATGCAAATTTTGATAGTGTTTTGTCTTTGTTTATAGTTGTGTTATATCCAGTATTTCATTTGTGGATATAACAATTTATAAATATCCTGATGATGGGAGAGATGCACTCTCCCGAAACGTTGATATCTAAACATCTTTTCACCTGGCTGGCTGCCCGAGAAGAAATTGAGAGTACATAAGTTTATTTCCACCATAATTTTATAATACGTAATTCCCTCTTATATTGACTGAATATTATTAATGCAATTTTTGTTCCATTAAGCACCGATAAGGCTTAAGATTCCTAATGGATCCTAATCTCATGATATTAAATCTTATAGAATTTTTCTAGAAAGCATGTTAGGAATGATGCAGTCCACAAATCCCACGCTTAAATTCAACATTGATATTATAAAAGCGAGGAAGCTTTAAACTATTTAAAAAATTTGATAACAGTATTTACTTGTTTGTCATCCCGAAGATCCGAGAGCGTGCCTTGTTAGCGTAGATGTTTGCATGTATGCCTCACGTTCAAGAGATCCGGAATCTTGGTCATGGCCAGTTACCTGGATAAGTTCCTTTTTCCGGAAAGATGAATGTCTGGTTACTCTATGAACTGTGTACTCATTTGAGCATCATTTCACCCATTTCATTCGTCGTTCGATATGACAACATTGGAGGAGGTAAATTAAGATAGAGGGAGAGAGATGAAACGGTTATTTTATGCTTAAATTTTAAAATTAATTTAAAATTGCCATAGAAAAGATACAAGATTAAAAGTGACAATTGAAAAATTAATGTGACATAATGATAGTGGATAAGAACTGCAGATCGTAATAATTATTTAAACATAAAAAAACTAATATTATTTCCAATGAAAAATTATGTAAAGTCAAATAATATTGCAAAGTAAATTAAGATAAAATGATTCAACAAATTTAAAATCACCATAGCAACGTGAACGAGCAAGCAGGGAAGTAGCTAACGAAACTTCCTCCAGCATGTGACAATCGATGAGTACGGATGTATGTTGTGTCCATCAGAAATCTTGCAGAGATTATGTTTTTATTATGCATATAGTCTGCATGATTTGCGTGTCTGTGCAAGTCAAAACTAAATAACTAATGTATCAGGTATTCCTTTTGAAGTATTGGAGAAAATTACTTCAAGAATTTAAAATTTAAGACGGAATTGCATCGACGAAGAGAAGAGATTATTTTATAAAGTGCTTATGATGATTACAGAATCTTTGTTGTAATTAAACATCAGTTTCCAGGCAATATTATTGATTTAGGATTAATTATTTCATTATCCTAAAGAAATCAATCTCTTCTCCACAGATACCGCGCCCTGAGGTAAGATCTCATGCAATCACTGGGACGAAAGCAGCCGAGGAACATCTGGAACGCAGCCTCACGATCATTAGAAAGGTGAGAATCAAATCATCATATCGTCATATCATCACCATCCACTCAAATCGTTGCAGAGAGAGAGAGAGAGAGAGAGAGAGAGAGAGAGAGAGAGAGAGAGAGAGAGAGAGAGAGATATGGGGGGGATGCGAGACTTGTTCACAAGTAGACAGAACATATCCTTTCGTTTAGGACTTTAGATATGTCCAGATGAGCTCCAATCTAGAGGAGATTCTTAATATTAAGTTTTATTATGTTCCTATCTTTCTATGGAAATGCGCAGATTTGTGGAGTGCATATATCGAGAAGTAAACTTGTTTTACATGCTTGTACCCAAATAAAAACATTAATGTAATATTTTAAAGGATACTCAAGTACTATTAATTTTCTTTGAGTGTTATCATAATAGGAGTCTAAGTCCTTTCTATAGCCATGAAAAGCACAAGTTCTTTGGCGAAACACACAAAGTTTACACACACTTTTGTTAAAGAAAAGATGGTCCTTCGGTCCTCCTCCATGGTTCAGGAGGAGCATGCCACTGTCTGCTTCCTTAGGTCGAGGTTTCAAACTGGAGAGGACGATGCATTTACTACATAGTATAGTTTCCTTCGGGAAGGAAGTAAAGCCGGTGATTCCGTGTCATATATTTTCTTTAAACATTCAATATAGAAAGCAACACTATAGTTGTTTCGCTCCAACCAGTCAACTCAAAGTTATGCGCACTGTCTGCTCTCTCACTCTCTGGCTCTTTCTCCTGAAGCTGCGCTGTCCCTCCCTCACTGCGCAGTGAGGGTTGGGTTGTAAATGGGATTAAAAGTGTTTTTGAATGAACTCATGAAATTGAAAATACTGTATGAGCCACAGAGATTAAAGAACATTGGCGCAGCAATTAGCCCACATTTATGGAAACTCGGTGAAACCGGCTATCAAAGACACATTTCCGATTTTTTCATAATATTTTATAGTCACTCAAATCAATAGTTGAACTATTAACACATAAACTTAAAAAGCAGTTATAGATATCTGTAAGAACTGATCATCTTGAATAGAACCATAAAACCTTTGATAAGATGATACATTTTGCAGATGCAAAATCTTTCAATTTGCAGCAAACGTAAAAGGTTATCCATGTCTTTCCAGGAATTTCAGTTTGAAATCTATAGAACCTTCAGAAATATAGAAGATGACTTTTATAAATTCTTCAAGGAGATCCACAAAGACTGACATTCTTCCGTGCTATAGGAGAGAGAATGTAAAATCTTCAAATCAATGCAAGATGCATCACGATTTAATCTGCATACATTTGACGTAGTCATGGCTCATAAAAGCTCTGTTTCCTACACTAAGGATATATCTGTTCAAACTATAGTACATCCCTTATAGAAGAGAACCATTTGCCAGATATACTGCAGGAACATGTAATTACCATCATTAGTTCTATATCCTGTCGTCGCCTGTCACTAATGAAGTAATATCTAGAATCATCGTTAAATGCACTGTGCTCCGTAACCGTATATGTGCTCTCAGAAATAACAATGAAAGTAAATAAGCAGATAGTCTTATACTGGTGAAACAACCGATCATCATTTGGATTCCCTTTTCAATGAATGGCTATGATTGGGGTGAGAATGTTGATTCGCAAGTTTTGAGCCACACTACAAATTAATTAATACCACATTTTACAACCGGAAAAGTGAGTTTTCCTCGATGACAGAATAAACACTTCTGAGTTGGAATATTTACTGATATTTCATAATTAATACCTAAAAATCTGTAAGAAACACAATAGGGAACCAACAAGGATGTTTTAAGTTTTCATTTTTTCCTTTCAAAATATTAATATATATTGTAACGCGAGCGCTAGAACACCCTGTGAAGCAGCTGGGAGCGGAAGGCAGGGGAGGTTCGGTTAGCCACACCTTCCCCTCGTTTGTCTTATAGTGGTGACAAGGCGGCGGTTGGGAGGAAAAACATGACTGTGCCGTATGTTTCCTTACACCTGGTTCTCGATCTTTCTGTTACTAGAACAATCCTGTAAACACCAGAAGGCGGGATATTCCGATATAAAGAGGGTTACAGACAGACGGAGTCGGAGTTAGTTAGTCAGTTGTTGGTTTGGTCAGTGAGTGTGAGTGAGGAGACAGTCGCAGTTCTTGGTGTAAGAGTTAGTCAGTGACGTGTTAATGAACGAAAAGATTGTGCAACGGAAGACTGTACGAACTGTGTATGTGTATCGGAGTTGATGTAATCGCGAGTACAAGGAAATTGTAACGGACGAACTGGTGAATTGTAATTGTGTGCAGCAAGTAATTCTGTGTAATTGGAAAGAGTTTAACTGTAAGTCGGTGGAAATAAAGAACATTTTTGAGTGGTGTAATTGGACTTTTCATTTCACGAACCCACAAAGTCACAATATCATAAACATATTGACAACGAGGGGTTCGAATTGTGTGAATTTCTCATTTAGTGTGAAAGGTGTCTATTGAAACAAGAAAAAGTTATAAGAGTAAGTATCATGGAACAGCCCCAGTAACTGGAGTAGAGGACTTTACGCTTCCAACTCGACTATGGAAAGGAAGGTATGAAGGAAAAATCCCAAGGCCGATTAGTCGGATGAATTACCTACGTAAGCATGGTCGGAGTGGTTAACGTTTCCAGTTCGAACCATTCACTGTAAATCAAGTACAAGTTCAAGGCCGTTACCCCAAGGGAGTCCTAAAGGAAAGCTTTTCTAGAGTTCCCTAACAGTAGGAGTTGGAAACTAATATGTGCTTCAAATGGGGAGGGTTCTGGATTCCAGCTAATCAGATGCCGTATCACACTCAGCGTTGCCAGCTTGTTACCTAACTCCTTCTCTCTCGCACACTCATGCAACATGCAGGTCTGCTTGGTGCAGAAGTAAGGCTAAGAAGATTCTATTTTACAAACTTTAACAATGATGCAGTTGCCAAAATCAAAACTGGAAAAAGCATTTTCGCAAATTGTGTATACTTTTAAATATATAACTATAATAAAAGCTTATGAACTACTTGTTTTTCTATTCCAATAGAACTGCCAGTGGCTCATCCATATCGCTGTCAATGTTACTTCCGTTATGAGACAATTCGTCAATGTCACCGTCTTCATCACCTGAGTCTTTCCAATTTATGATTACAGGTTCCAAAATCTGGTAACGTTTTATTTCTTTCCTAAAATCGTCTTATTGAAGGTTTTCTGCATGCCTTGCGCAGATTTCCCAGTCCTGTTGTGTTACCTTGTCAATTTCTTCGTGAAAAGTCGTTCAACGTCCGTCAGTTTAAAAGTATTATTTCTATTTGCAAACCCCCGTTTTATTTGAGCCCACAACAACTCAATTGGTTTATATTGGCAGTGGTAAGGTGGGAGGCCTATTACCTCGTTTCGCATTTCAAATACAAGTTGATCCAGCTGATATACCTTTACGTGTTTTTAAACGAAAGTACTCTTTGCAATAGCTCATTTTTAGTTTCTGTTTCCGATTTTTTTTGAAGAACGTCTACACCTTAAAAATTGTACTTCGAGCCTGACTTCACAATAGCTGCCTTTTTGACTCGCCACTAATTTCACTGCAAGAAGCCATTGCACTATTTAACCCTTACTCTACTGTTGTGTAAAGAACAACTGAATTGATATTGATCAGAACTCTCCAGATTAAATAAACACTTCTTATCCAGCATTCATTCATAAACATAAGCTTACAGCATTCTACAGGCTAATAGGAAATGAAGTGTTTGCTCGTTCTCGAATTTAACACCTTGACTTATTCACAGTAATTCTTTTATCACGTCATGTCAGTAGTTTAAATTTCAATTCTGAGTAATTAAAAGTATATATGCATACATACACATCAACCAGTTTGAACTCTCTAGAGTAAATAGAGATTACGAACCATTCATAAACAAAGATAATGCGAACAGACATGTTCTGCTTGGGCAGCAGGAAATTTATTGTTTCCTCTTGCTCGAATTGGCTTATTAAAGTAATTCTTTTATCATGTCATGTCAAACATTTATGTTTCAGTTCTGAGTAATTACAAATATACGTACACGCATACATGCCAACCAATAATGATATTCATACAGTGCTTACGTCGCGATTTACTGTTATAATACAGGTAATAGTGGTTTATTTATTTGCGTTAGGAAAACTATTTGAGCTAAAAATATGGGGTTTTCATGGTTATGTTAGATACATTACTCTCTACCTTCCACATGGAACAGTTTCGTCAAAACCTGAAATTTTGTCTTTGCGCGAATACTATTTCATACAGATTGATTAGGTTGGCGCTGCTCACACACCACTTAGCGGGAATACAATACAACACCGCAGAACTCCGATTGGTTGCTCGTCTAGTAGCCCTCAGGGACAAACACCTTCCCATTTGAAACACGTAATAGGGAATAACATCAAGAGGTAACCTCTACAAAGAGCACCATTACTGTCCAGGAGCAACAGCAAAAACCGCACTAGTCCTTCAGTTCCGAGGGAGATGACTCAGAAATTATGGATTCAATAATTTGAGAATCATAATAGACTAGGGAGCAGTTAACTACGGGGAAGGCGGCTTCGAGGGAGGTCCAGATGGTTGACATTTACGAAAGTGGCGAGGAGTTTCTTTTAGAAGTTGGTCACCGAAACAAATGTAGCAAAAGCCCTGATGGTTGGGGGGGGGGGAATTCTGGTTTGTCACTAACACATTTTCTTAAGAGGAATCTCAAGTACAGCTTGGCTGGTCATCGAGGAAGAAAGACATGTTTGAAGGGAGTATATTTTCTCGCTGTCAATAATGAATTGTGTGATCAGAAGAACTACTTCAGAATTCCCTATCAACCCGAGGAATATACAAAAAGTGAATGGTCAAAGTGGGAGGTCGTCGGAGTAGGAACCGAGATTTCTGGAATTCGAGTTTCACACTTTCGTCGGAACCACATCCCTTGGAATGAACAAACACGCTTATGGTCAATGTAGTTCTAATAATAAGTTTTAGTTCCCACTATATTCTAAAATACTTTTTTTGTCATATGTTGTGATACCATATGGGAAAAATGCAAATGCATTCTTTCTAAATCCCTATAGGGAGGAACATATTCAAAAGAACTTTAAAGAATTTCGCAGGATTTAGGCATTCATAACTATCTTCTAATCTTCTTGTTAATAGAGTTTCGTAAATACCTGACCCTTAGTGCCTAATTATTAGTATCACATTTATGGTCACGCCGTGGCCGAGTAATTGGACCACTCGACTGTCACCAAAGCGTCCAGGGTTCGATCCCAGGTGACCGCATGTGAGATTTGTGATGGAGAAAACGTTGTTGGGGCGGGTTTTCTCCGGGTTCTCTGGTTTTTCCTGCCATCTCAGGCCACCGGTGCTTCATATTTACTTCATGTATCAGTTTCACCGTCTGCTGTGACCCATGTAGTAAAAGCGGGCGTTAAGCACTAACAAAAAGTCACAATTACTTACTACAATGTGGTTTATAACAAAAATCACACGCAGTTTGTTTTCTGGGGGTCTGTTAACCCTCGAGTAGTCGTTCGGACGATTAAATTCAGTTGCGCACAGCTGGGCTACATATGTAGCCCGCGCGACCACTAATGTAACAGCTTTTGGAATGACTACTAAGAGAAAGGTCACACCAGTGCGATTAATGCCATGTGTATTTTTTCTGGGAATCAGAAATATAAGAAAATCAATCGACGCTTGTTTCTCGAGACAATGCCTTGGAACTCATAAAGCCTCAAATAGCAAGAACAGCAGAACTGAACACTGTACCGGTGTCACTAAGAATGCGGGCTAATATTCTTCTTGGAATTAAAGACGTTCGCAGAACATAAGTCGCCCAGCTTCACAACAAGTTAGATAGGTGCTACTTATATGAAAAAACAAGGATAAATCTACCAGGAAGAGTTGCAACATGTGTCAAAGAAAGATTTGCATTATTCATTCCACGACGGTGTGTAACATGTGACTACAGGGAGAATTGTAAACCAAATAATAATTTTGTTCTTGTGTCATATTTTGAGACAGTTACTACACATTCATATGGTGATTGTTGGAGCAATGTAAATATTTATTGCATTCTATATAAGATATTGTTGTTTTAGCTACTATTAAGTTTATTAATATGATTCAGAAATGTAAAGGGGCACGATAAACGAGTTTACTGTGTATTTTACACGACAAATAGTATACCTTAATTTAATATCAAATTATCTTGCAACAGTTCATGGAACTCAATTTTAATGTAAGGAAACACTGTAGAGAAATAAAGAAATATCCCATAAGGTTATTAGAATAATTATAAGCAATGCATAAACAATTTTATATGGGCTACATATGGAGCCCACGTGACCACTCACGTCACAAATCATCACGCGACTACTCGATGTCCTAAGATTTCTTGGATTGCTAATGGCGCATTCAATATAAAACATTGGAGAAACGCTGTAAAACAATGTAAACCTTGTAAAACCTTGTAAACCTTGTAAATATTGGATTTATGCTGTTAATTCATAACATTGACAGTTGGTCTCTTATCGCCTTTTTCCAAGAACTACAATAAGGTTTGCAAACACGAGGGTCGTTCACGTCAATCCCGGACATTTCTTATTTTCAGGCTCAGGATGGTAAAAAGGGAAACATATTTTTGTAGTTACATTTTTTTTCAATTTTCATATAGGTGATCTTTTAACTTTAGAACATATTGTTTATTGACAATTGAATTCTGAGCACGTCACATAGGCAGGTGCACTACCGACCTAGCTACGGAGCCAGTCAGTAAGTAAGCTCTCTGAATAATTCTATTAAAAAGGCACTTTTAATAAAATGCGTGTCAGAAAAACATTATTCTAAACGAAACACTGTGAAACACCAAAGTTTGTATTCAAGTAGAGCATATGCTAAGAATGCGATACTTAAATGTAACATTTTTCAATATTTTTGTTTAATTAAATTTGTCTTTGGGGATTTTAATTGATATATGATAGGTTTTAAATAGTTCATAACGAATAACATTTATATTTGATTTTCAGTGAGAGCTTGGGTATAGTAATCGCAATGAATTAATATTATAATTGGTAAAATATAAATTAAATAGTATTTTGACTTCCCATTGAAGGTACAATGTACTTATGTACATCCCAAAAACTTATTCTAGCCCAACTACATGAAACAGTGATGTCAGTAATTATTTTTGTGTCAAAACAGCAAGATTTGCAATAGTAAACAATTTTTATTCACTTTCGTGGTAATACATACTGCATGGATTTTGAAAATGACCCATTTTAAGATCTGACTAATTTAATTGCGTGCATGTATCTTTGTCTGCAACAAAATGTGTAGGTTTGAACAGATTTTTGTAGTTTTGTCAATCTTCCGCAGGTCAGTCTGAAAGTCTCCTGGTAACCTTAAAAAAGATACATGCATTGGTACTGGATGTGCAATAATAACTCCTGATAAAATTCTACAGCAGCTGATACCTGACTATTATTCCACCTACAGTTCTGAACTATACGCCATTTATCAGGCACTTACATACTGACAGCACACCACAACTGCTATGCAATATGCTCTGACTCCCTGAGTACCTTGCAGAGCATGAAGAACTACGCAACAGACAACAAGTTAGTTCAGGACACGCAGACACTATTGAGTAACATCACCGGCGCTGGTAAAGACGTGGTTTTCTTTTGGATTTCTTCCCATCAAGGAATAACAGGGAATGAAAAAGCGGACGAAGCTGCTAAAGATGCCCAATCACTACGTCAACAAACGAACGTCCAAATTCCATATTCAGATGTTTTAAATCATGTCTCATCCAAGAATAAATGCGATTTTGATATCTCTTCAATTCCACATTTTGGGCATGGAACTTTAGCTGAATTCATTAAGTAACTATGACTTAGGATGAAGTGACCAAGGAAATATTCCATTGCAATCATTTTAGTTTTTCTTGTTAGGTCTAATTAGTGTATATGTGTTCAAAATTAATCTAATGCTCCTCTATTTATTATTTTGCAACACCATTAGAGTCATCTATATAATATCTGTTTCATATAACCTTGCCCCGCTGACATATATCACTCCGCGTGCAACTATCTTCCCCCTCAGCCTAATTGGCGAATGCTTTCGCCCCATAGACCATAGGCGGCCCCTTCCCGTCACATTTAAACCTGCAGTAAACGTCATAATAACTGCCAGGAAGATAAACAAAATCATACAAATAAGGATATGAAGGCATGCAAAAATACAAGTTTATAATGAAAGTGAGCAAGTTGAAACTGAATGAATGAGCAATGAAACTGAAGCAAGTTCATAATGAAAGGCCTTCGACCTTTTCCACTGGAATTTTTTTAAACCAACACACATACTTTGCAAAAATGCTTGTCTTTCAGTCTTAAAAGTCGTGTCACGCCACACTTCACCTATCGTGTGCTCTTCATTCACTCAAGTCTCGTCAAGGTAGTATATTTTCCGACTTGTATCCCGGTACAGTCTGATTGTCCTTAAATAACGTCTTCGCCACACAGCAATATCGCCCCTGGAGTGGTAGGTTTTCCTGTTGTCTCAATTTCACGTCGCAATGTTCCTACAGACCTAACACTCACACCTGTAAGTTCAGAACACAGCTCTTCGACTTCTCTCACTGGCAAAGACGAATTTTTCTCTGTGAGTGCATTAAACACATGAACTACAATTCTTTTTTCGCCGCTTTGCAAAGGTTTACCCTTGCGATGCTTCAGCGCAAAACTGGCGTAGACTCTGCCATTATACATATAAGTACACGCGTAATAAGCAACCAATAAAATAATTTAGCTTTCGCACTCGGCACAACACACCTTCGAATGGTGATATATGACTAATCCAGTTTAAAACAAGGTCAGTGATAAAAGTAATATAAACAAATATGTCATCACTACTGCGAAAACACGTGCTATCGTGTCATATTCGAGGGCTTGAGAGCAAAGGAACTTCCTCTTTATTTCGTTTAACAATTATCATGCATTTCAGATAAATCAACTCTGTTGCATAATATATTTAATTAAAACAGTTACGAAAATATAAATTTGACAATTATCTTCCAACATATAAAGATATATCACCATGTTAAATAACGAATTAATTTTTATCGCACAAGTCTGTACCACAACAGCATCCAATGAGAGGTGGTTGGGTCACGTGACCGTTAAGAGATACGGGGCAAGCTTATGTGAAACAAGGATTAATTGACCAGTTTAAGCCAGATATGAGACGAAGATCATGCAATAATCGGATTGAATGGGTGAAACATTTTGTGCATCTAAGTTTATATAATTCATCCTTTTGTTCCCCATGTAAAAATAATGTGATTTGTGTGAACAGATATTAACTTAAGATACGGAGTAGGTGCTCAATTACAAAACTACATATATTGAAATGTCAAACTTTGGAAACACCCCGTAGTGCTACAGTGTTGCAACATATAGGAGAGTAATACAATATAGGAGATATTGCCATTGGCGTTATCTTGTTGCCGTTATCAACAGGTGTTGTTAAGTTAGTTATTAATGCAACAAGTGCGATCAATACCGTATCATGTGGAGGTGAAACTGCGCGCGCATCTCACACACATACACGTACACATGCACGTACGCTCATGGAGAGATTTATTGCTCTACCAAGTCGTGACTGTTTGTCGTCCTCTGAGTGTGAAACTGTAATCCTTCTTGGAATAACGAAGGGGCAGTCCTGCTTTAATTCCTGTGAAAACAAACTGGGCAATAAATTTTGCTGAACCTCTTCATAACATTTGGAGAAAATTACGAGCGTATTAAATGAAAATGTGTTGCATTTTCTTGCAGATAATTGGACTAAGCTTCGGAACCCAAACAGTTTCTTCTCAAAGTACCTTTGCACATAAACTATTAACTCTGTAATTGGACACAGTTATGCTTTAAGTTTTCTGTTCGATACCGAAAGCCAATATACGACTTGTCTCTCGAAATGTTAAGCCAGATTTTATTTTTGTCTCTTTGTTTTGTATATTTTAGCCTACCTGTACAAAAAATTGCGGTTGCAAAGTTTTGTTAATATGATAGATGGGGTCCATGAAAGATTCAATGCCATGGCCGCGATATGCACCACGGATCTCCTGGTTTCCGTCCAGTCGCTCTAACCTATTGAGCTACCATGACCAACGTTCCGTCCTGACATTAAATTCTCCATTTGACTCGTATATTTCGCCGGTAGACCACTAGGGGTTCTCGGGCTATCAAAGGCCTTAGTCTATATACGGCTAGTGTAAAGAAATGGTTAATTTCCATCAATTAGCTAAAATAATAAGAGTTTAATGATGAAGACTGGGAGTCAAGTACTTACGATAGTAAGTCGCCACAAACGGTGTATCTCGGATGCGAGAACCCCTAGTGTTCTACCGGGGAAATATATGAGTCAAATGGAGAATTTAATGTTGGGACGGCACGTGTGCCATGGTAGCTCAATAGGTTAGAGCGACTGGACGGAAACCAGGAGATCCGTGGTTCAAATCCCGGCCATGGCATTGAATTTTTCATGTTGATTCTATCTATCAAAGACCTTAGCCTATATACGGCTACTGTAAAGAAATGATTAATTTCCATTAATTAACAAAAATAATTTGTTTACATGAGTTTACTCATTCCTGAACTATGCATTTTAAAAACAAATATTTAAGTTATATTTAATGGTCCTTACGATGCAATTTTCATAATTTTTATAAAACACTTGTGTTACTCGTCGAAGTGCTATAAATGCTATTTTAAATGCATTGCCTGTAAATATAATTTTTGCTTAGTTATGAGTTGTGGCTATTGCAAAATAATATATTATACAAATTAATCATGGTTGAGCTTGGTGATGTAACGCATTTGCTTTAGTTTATTCAGTCCATATCACGGTTTGTTAGTATTTATTGAAAATTGTAAGCATCATTTTCAATGCTGAGAAACTTCTAAAACACTACAACACAGAAAAAAATTCTGGGGGACATACTCATGAAAATTATTTTGAAAATATTATGGTGTATCATTGATTAAAAATGTGTATAGTTTTATTTTAAACGCATAAAATATAAAATTATTAGTATATGTGAGGTAAGGTTTGCAACATCATTTATAAACATTTGGGAAAGAAACAGGAAAATTCCAGAAATAGCCTCATTTAGTACCTCCTACTCTGCCCAGGATTATTTAAACTTCCTTACAAATGTCTCATTTTCAGTTCATTATTAGAATATTTGCAGCAAAAATATAAATAAATAAATTTTAATTATTTGTAGCTGTTTTCCAATGTTCCTGTCTGCTCACCAAAAGAAGGCAAGACAGGGGAATGTGTAACGTCATCACTTTTGCTGTGCTTATGCTTGCCTCCCGGATATGATGTGCATGATGGGTTCATGTGAAATACTCAGTGTTGCCACGTAACTCACCCAAGCATGATACCTATCACTGCAGTTGCTGAAACGAGTGTTAGAATTGGCAGCATAGGTGACTCTTGTGCACTCACTACGTAGTAAACAAATCCACTAACAAATAAACAGATAAAGTTCCTCTCCTCTTCATTCCCCGTTTGCCTTCTTGTGTAGGCAGAGGGTATAGATTTTCTAAACTGTTCAAGGATGCCGTTTCTTAGAAAATGCAATTATTTGCCTGAAATGTAAAAGAAAATTTTGTGAAATATTTATAGATATTGTCGCGAGCCCGTATCTACGATCGCGCGGCTTGTTTACACAAAAGGAACTGATAGGCGGGCAGTGTGAAAACCAAGAGCAGGTACACAAAGATAAAGGTGTGCCGAAACAACCTGAGATAAATGGAAATTTATAGTTACTTCTTGACTGATAGAGACTGTTCGGGTCCTGGCTTATTTTAGAATAATATAGAAATTATCACTGAAGTATTTAAAGAGGCGACGACTGGCCAAGAGTTGCAAGTTGTGAAACAAGAGTTGTTGTAAGACATGTAACAAAAGTGAGTGGGTCGCGAAAGGCAAGCAGAGAACAGCTGAGAGTGTTGTTGTAAACTGAACGCTGTTATTGTCATCGACCTTGGAAGATTGTGTTGTGATATGTGATGTAATTTTGCTGCTACGGAGTGTGTTTCTACGCAAATAAAGAACATTTAGAATTTCGGCAAATTGGACTTTAATTCTACGAACCCACAAAGTCACAATTGGTGTCAGGAAGCAGGACGACAACATCACCGAGAAGATGGAAGAAATGAAGACCGAACTAACAACGAAGACGGAAGCTGCAAATAGCAAGTTGGGCGCGAAGATACCCGCGAAGATGACCGACAACAGGAAGAGCAGCCGCAGGAACGAGTAAGGACCGGCGTGGCAAGGAGCACGTCGGCGCCATCACCACCATCCCCTCGAGTGACACTGCGCGCCGTCAGTCGACGTATGGATGACAGCCTCATCGCGGACGGTTGGGTCAGAGGAAAGTCGTGTCGCGTACTCGTAGACACCGGTGCAGCCGTGACCATCATCAGACTCGACGTGGCCAAGGGTTTGCCGTCGAGGAAACCAAGCCGATCATACCAGCTAGTGACGGCATGGGGCGACACCTTGCCCGTGGAGAGGAAGGCCCTGCTGCATTTGACCTTGGGACGGAGTGCCGTGCGTCAGTGAGTGTTCGTCGCGGAGGTGGCTGAGGAGGCGATACTGGGACTGGATGCCCTCAGGAGCAACGAGGCGATGGTCGACGACGACAGGAAGATCCTGCGGCTGAATGGAGAAGAGGTTATACTCCGGCAACCCGAAGAACGCCATGGAATCTGCAAGGTCCTCTTCAAGGAAGACATGGATTCCCGCGAGAAAGAAGGTCGTGGTGACGGCGTGACTGGAAGGACAGCGAATGAACAACATTGTTGCCGTGCCGAGAGGTGCCAGTGAGGCTGCTTAACCTAGCGGACATCGATCACGACGAATTAAATTAAATAGGTGTTCACAAAAACGCAGTAACCACATTTCATCAAAATAAAAATAAGTCAAAAGCGGCTTGCTAGTAATACTAATTCTACAAAGATTACAGTGCACATAAGAATAAACATCACAAATCCACCCAGTTAGGGCAATGATATGAACTGCTTAGAAGAAACTAATTTTGCTATTGCTACAATGGCCTATGCTCAATTACATTTTTATAAATTTACAAGTTTTGATCTCATCACAGCCGAAATTACAGAGGATGTTTTCCAGTTTCTGCAATTTGGAAGCATTTAAATTATTATTTGTTTTATTTCGAAAGCATACTGAATTTATGTTTCACATATTTCTTGTCTTGTAACCGCCACAATAGTTTTGAATTTACCAAAACACATTTTAAAGTTTAATTTCCTGGTCGAACTTGAAAAAAATAAGCCAAATATAAAATTACATTTACCTTTCCAATTAGTAGAGTGTACTGCTTTTGTAATGAAGCATGATGTTTTTCTATATCAGCAGGTTTACTTCGTCAATTTATAAATATTATTAGTGAATTTATTTCAGGAAATATTTCTGAAGTAATTTAGGGAGTAGAAATACTGAATCACTGGCCTAGTACACTTTATGCATGAGCCAGCAAAAAGTATTAGAGTACTCAGGAGACAGGAGGAATTATGGAAATACTAGGAATGGGAGATATATGGATTACAGGAAAGGAATACAAGCGATGTGGTTAAATTAGTAAAATGCAGAATACAGGATATAGAAAGGCAGGAAATATGGGGAAGTATAGAAAATATGAAATCATTACAAATTTACAAACAAATAAAGAGAAATTGGGTACGAGAATCATATGTAGATTACTGCAGTAGGCAAGGGAGAGAAGGCCTAGCTTGGATGAAAACAGAAACAATATATCTAAGAGGGATACGGTGCAGCGAAAAGGGAATTTGTGGATTGCGTGGCGGAAAAGAAAGCATAGAACACTATGTAACAGAATGCGAGGAGGTTGCAATGAGGAGAAAAAAGGTTTGGGAGGAAAAATGGGAGAAATTAGAGAAGAGGGTAGTAGCTATAAAAATGTTAATGGGAAAAGGAGTAAAATAAGGTAAGAAGTATTGGCGAGTTCTTAGAGAAAGTAAAAGAAACATGGGCAAGAAATATGAAGAATATAAGAAAGGAAGATGAAGGGAAATAATGGGGCTAATTAAGAAACAAGGAGGCATGGAGGTTAAGAGCTACCTGTCAGAGCAGAAGACCAGGGTGTCATGCAAGCCAAGATAGCAACAAGGTAAAGACAAATAAATGTAGCCTAAAGTTGTAAATTGTAAAATTTTGGAATGTGAACAATAAAAATTCATTCATAAGTATAGGCAGTGTCATTGAGACGCCAGCTCATACCAATGTACATTTTCGCACAGAATAAGAATTCAACGTACGTTACTGCGCTCTGAATTGCTGCTGCAGTGAAAGCCTTTTAGTCATAAACACGTTAGTTATGTTGTTAATCCCAGTTATATTTCCTGTCTTTCTACTGTGTTGTAATGTTGTAAGTTGATGTCCCACCGGATTACTTGCCCTACCGTGATTTATTAACAGTTCAATGTGATTTCCTTCCTGCTGGCTTTAATGTTTAGCAATTCTTTTCTGGAATGTGGATATAAACTTTGGGTTAATATTATGAACTGAATTTTAAAACCTGGCAATTTACAGTATTTTATGGTCATGAATCCTGAAACTAACATTTAGGAATCATATATTTGACACATGTTAACAAAATATTCGGTCGTTTCGCAATTGTATCTGACCAGCCTATTGAGGCCAATGAAAACACAGACTGGTTCTCTCTTTCAATGCAAATCTCCTGTTTGCTTTTATTAACTATATGTTGATTAGCTATTTGACGCAATCAGTTGTGCATTGGCAGGCATAGTCGTGTATAAAAGTCCCATTAAATCGTCAGCTAACTGGCGAGTTTTAAAACAATTATGCTATGCTTCTGTGTTTAATTTATTTGTAATATTTATAATTTGATATAGAGATGTCACCAGAAACACGTTTTCAGGGACCACGGATCCCTAAAAAGTAAAACGTCCTGTGTTTAAGTCTGTGTACTTGTGTGAACAGCAGAAAAGATTATGCTAAATACCGAATTATCACGGGCTTTATAGATTATGTCTATGTTTCATAAGATATCAAATGAAATATAAAAAATATTTGTGGTTTATAGTTGTGAAAGGTCTAATTTAATACAAGAGAAAAGATGTTCTAACCTTGGTGGGTACCAAATAAATGAAGCACTCAAAAGCACAGCTTGGAAAAAAAATAAAATTAACTTGGAATATACGGTGATTAGTTCTGTACATGGTTAGAAGGAATCGTTTTGGTTCATTAATGTTTTCACAGAATACTGTCAAAATAGAGGAGCCGGTTCATTTGCTAGCGAAAATTAAATTGCTAACCAAAATTGCATTGAAATCATAATACCAATATATAGTGCGATCCTATAAACCTGAACCCTTTCAATAGGCCATACATTGTGAACCAATAATAGGACACACGTGTAACTTTGGGAGAATATGATACACAATTGTTAGCTAAAATTCGCTATTTAGATCTCAGAGAAAATGTTGGAAGTGTCCTCTACCAGCATCTTTACATTTTTACACTCGTCTCACCACATTATCTGAAGTTTTACGGAGATGATATCGAATTGAGAGAAGGTTATTTCCAGCAAGATGGAGCAACGTGTCATACATCTAAGATGATTATGATTGGATTTAAGGGCGCTCAACTTCGAGGTCATCAGCACCCTTAAAAAGCCAAGTGGGTTAAAATAACTTATTAAAAAGGCATACAGACTAAAAGACTGTCAATTAAATAAAAGCAGGATAAAAAAACCGGACAGCGGTGTCGTTAAAAACTGAAAAGGACCTAAAACCACAAAAGCGATAAAATGGATGAAATGCACAAAGAGTTGGGCCTAAATTCCAAAACCTATAGCTAAAACGTATGCTAAAACTTTGCGCACCGCGGTCTCGTCATTCTCGGGGATCTCCGCCAAGCTGACTGGCAGCTGGAGAGACTTACGGAGACGTGCTAGTCTAAAACAGTCTAAAAATACGTGTCGTACAGACAGTTCGGCACCGCACAGCGGGCAAACTGGAGATGGGGTGCGGTTTAATAAAAGGATTATGCGTAAAATAGCAGTGCCTAATGCGCAACCGAGCCAGGGTTATTTCCTCCCAACGGGATAAACGAGAGGAGGTCGCCCAAGGAATCGGAAGCTCCTTCACCGATCTCAGCTTGTTGCCACGCAGAGCAGACCACTCATCGCGCCAGCACGAGAGCGCCTCCCTACGCACAACAAACCGAAAGTCTTCCGTGGTGACCAAAGGGAGGGTAATACCAGGTTTTATGGCTGCCACCTTAGGCGCCGAATCCGCCATTTCGTTCCCTCCAGGACAACGTGACCAGGAACCCATGCGCACATCACGCTGACTCCAGAGGCGTGCAAAACGTGGAGGGCATCCTGGATACGCTGTAAAAGGAAGTGGTGGTTGTACAGCTCACGAAAGCTCTGAAGGACGCTCTGGGAGTCGCTAAGGTCAAGGCTGTCACCCAGCCTTCTGCGGCGAACATGTAAAATGGCTCGGTATATTGCATGGAGCTCCGCTGTGTAAATAGAAGTGCTGCCATGGAGACCAAATGTAAAGGGTGTCATATATCTAATGACACCATGGAACTTGTTACCAGTTTCTTTGATAATCAAATAATCTCAAAATGTCTGTGGCCCCCCCAAATCACCTGACATAACCTCACCGGCTTTTTTCTAGTGCACTCTAAAAATAGAGTGTACAGGAAGAGGCCACGGTCAGTTGATTTTCTCAAGGGATGCATTCGAACCGAAATAAGTAACATTGGCGAGGATACTCTGCGTAAAAAGTCAGAGGATATGGTAAGACGAGTGCAAACATGTATAGATGCTGGTGGAGGACACTTCTAATATTTTCTCTGAGATGTAAATAGTGTAATGTAATCTCCAAATTGTATATTATATTCTCCTAAAGTTGCACGTGTGCCCTATTATAGGTTCAAAAGTTATTGCCCATTTGCATGGTTCAGGTTTATATGGATCGCACTGTATAAATCTCAATGTTTAACTTGAGGAAAATACATTGTACTAAATTAAAAAGAAACAACATAAATACAAGTGTAAAATATTTGAAAATTCTAAATATTATAAATTGTGAAAAATTTCGATATTTATTAATATGGATACTTTAAAAACGTATTATGAATTTTGAAGCTTTATGTCCCGGTCCTTTAATTCTATATATAACATATAATGATTTCGTACATAATTCAGCACATGAAGTTTAATTTTACCAAATTCTAGTGATGAGACTGTGACGGTTATGTGCATGTTTTTTAAAATATATGAATTTATTTTGAATTGTTTTGGAATAAATAATTTATACGAAATAGAAAATGTGAAATTGGGTAGGCCACCGTATGATACAGCTCAAGTTAAATGTTACGTAATGAGGTTAAGTGGACCAATAAAAGGGAAGTAATTTAGTTGTTATGGAAACATAGCGTGTAGAGAACCCAAAATGATAAGAGCTTAGCGTCTTTCTGCAAACGACAGTCCTGAGAGTATGAAGTGTTTTTGTGTCTTACTGCGATTGTGCCGAAATCGTTCAGTTGTGAATGCATTTGTTTTGCACTAGTGACGTGTGCAAGAGATATAAAGTTCATCCATGCAACAAACATTATTCGTGAAAGGACAGCATATAAATTATTTAAAACTGTAGCAAAATTTACTAATTTCTTTGTGGAATATAACCCACAGTATTTAAAAGAGAATTGTTTATTCTTCAAGGATTGCAGTATCACATTTCGTTGCTTCGAGACTGCGCCCTGAGGTCAGACTCATGTCTCCAGAGCTCCGAGGCATCTATAAGATTTCTACCAGATCGTCACCAAAGGTGAGAAACAAATCAGCATCTTCCATCATTCCCCTTTGCAATAAAACCTGATTGCAAAATGTTCGCAGTAACGCGAGAATTCTAATCCTAGATTCACATAAGCTTGCCCCGTATCTCTAAACGGTCACGTGACCTTATCACATCTCATTGGCTGCTGTTGTAATATAGACCGTTGTGCGGTAAAATTTAATTCGTTAATTAACATGGTGATATATCTTTATATGTTGGAAGGGAATTGGAAAATTATATTTTCGTAACAGTTTTAATTAAATATATTTCGCAACAGAGTTGATTTTTCTGAAATGCATGTTAATTCCTAAACGAAGTAATGAGGAGGTTCCTTTGCTCGCAAGCACATGGCAGGATCGCACGTGCTTCAGCGGTAGTGATGACGTGTTTGTTTATATGACTTTTATCACTGACCTTGTTTTGAACTGGATTAGTCATATATTGCCACTCGAAGGTGCGTTGTGCGGAGTGCGAGAGCTAAATTATTTTATTGATCGTTTATTGCGCGTGTACTTATTATATGTATAATGGCAGAGTCTACCTCCAGTTTTTCGCTGCAACATGGCAAGGGAAAACCGCTACAAAGCGGGGAAAAAAGAATTGTGTTGCATGTGTTTAATGCACTCACAGGGAAGAACCAGTGAGAGAAGACGAACAGCTGTGCTCTGAACTTACAGGTGTGTTAGATGCGTAGGAATATCGCTACATGAAATTGAGACAACAGGAAAACTTACCACTCCAGGGGCGATATTGCTGTGTGACGAAGACGTTATTTAAGGACAATCAGATTGTACCAGGATACAAATCGCAAAAAATATACTGCCTTGACGAGACTTGGGTGAATGAAGGACACACAAGTATGGCGTGACACGACTTATAAGACTGAAAGATAAGCATTTTTGCAAGGTGTGAGCGCTGGTTTTAAAAATCCCAGTGGAAAAAGCCGAAGGCATTTCATTATAAACTTGTTTCAGTTTCATTGCTCATTCATTCAGTTTCAATTTGCTAAGTTTTATTATAAATTTCATTATTTTTGCATGCTCTCATATTCTTATTTGTATGATTTTATCGATCTTCCTGACAATTACTATGACGTTTACTGCAGGTTTAAATGTGACGGGAAGGCACCGCCTATGGCCTATGCCGCGAAAGCATTAGCCAATTTGGATGAGCGGGAAGGTAGTTGCACGCGTAGTGATACATGTCAGCGGGGCAAGGTTATATGAAACAGACTAGAGCGTCCTCTGCAGTAATGCCTTTTGCGACATACTGTAGCAAGATACAAATCTTTCAGTCTTGTAATGTTGTAATCTTGTTTTTTTCAGTAAAATTGGGCTTATTTGGATCTTTAGACAGGAGGCCACACATTTTTATTTCTACTTTTTTCTCTCTATGCCAATTTGTCATATAGAAATGTTGCTTCTCTTTCTGTTACGTTCAAATGACGTAGATGTGAGGGGCACTCAGACCCAGTTCACTCACTCATTCACTCACTCACTCACTCACTCACTCACTCACTCACTTACTCACTCACTCACTCACTCATTCACTCACTCACTCACTACCTCACTCACTACCTCACTCATTCACTCACTCACTCACGATGAAGAAATGATGATGCCATTTTTGAGAGCAGCTACTGAATTAGATATTTTTACCTACAATTATCTGTGGTAATGGATAATGTCGGATTGATGATAATAATTTATAGCTTGTTATTTAAGAGTCGTGCATTTTCTGAACAGTCCTTTTTAGAGAAGTGTGTCTAGGCTGAATTTGATGGATGGACCTATGAAGCATAAGAAATAAACAAACATCTAAGTGCTTGACTTCCTAGAAATAGCCTGGATGCAAATCCGTCAATACCCGTCGTCGGATTTAGCTGATTAAGGAGTAGAGTTGCCGACATCAGTGTAATTATTTGCCCAGTGCTAGACAGAAGTTCTCTTACAATGTATTCCTTAGTTCAGCCGAAAGGCCATTAGCCAAGAAGTTTAATGGCCCTCACTGGATTTACACAAATGTGCTGGTTCGCTGGTCAGCTCATTGTGGAGTCGCCACGGAGTCTACGAAGTTACAGTCCCATTCTCTTCTACTCAGATTTCCTGTCCCTTTATTTTAGAAACTTTTTAACGACTCTACGCGCAATTCCGTCAGCTTTGTGTGCCCAAGCTTTAATTAATTTAGGTATATTTCCTGCAGAATTTATGATTGGAAATGTATGTCTACGGAACATAGTAAGCTTGCTGCTCTGAGGACAATAGATGTGCTTTTAACCTTTTGACTGCTAACGATGGTATATTTATCTTCTTTTATTCTGAAAATCTACATTATATGTGAGTTAGCTGAGTTGATATATTTATTTAGTCAACCAAAGTTATAAGCTCATTCTATATTTAATTTAAATACATCATGAGAAGCATATCGTGCCTTTATATAGGAAACTTTTGTCTTTGTAACACTTTTTTTCAGAATATGCATTTCAATAAATACTGCGTTACATAAAATGGACGTCCTCATAGGATACATCTCAATTTATTCTTATTTAGTGACACACAGGTGCTCTATGAAGCACCTACAACACTCTCAATGATTTGTTATCATTTTAGAATACTGATTTATTTCCTTGTCAGCTTTATATATTTCCATAATTACTCCAATATGATACTTTTTTATGAATGCAGGGCGAGAAATCCATGGTGATAACTTACTGCGCTGTGCATGTCCATTTGTGTCTATTTTGTATGCATGAGGGAAATTCAGTTTTTCTCTAGGACTGTAAGAGAGCATTCTGGGTTGGAATTTAGTACAAGTTTCTTTGTATTTTGTTTTAATTTGTGTTTATCACGTCAATTACTGAGTTTAAATGGCTGCCTTGGTAGATAGCCAAACGACTTGAAGGCCGCGCCGTGGTCGAATGGTTAGACCACTCGACTCTCACCAAAGTGGCCCAGTTCAATCCCAGGCGGCCACATGCGATATTTAAGATGGACGAAATAACGTCGGGGTGGATTTCCTCCGGATACTCCGGTTTCCGCCGCCATCTTATTCCATCGGTATTCCATCTTCATTTCATGCATCATCAGTGTCACCCCCTGCGTAGCCGTATGTAGTAAAATCGGGCGTTTAACACTACAAAAAGACTTGCATTCTTAACCTGACGTGCATTTTAATGTAAACATTGTTAACTTACCTAATCACGATCAGAAAATGAGTTTACTTTACAGAAAAGTATAGATAGCGCTTTTAAATATTTTACCTTACAAAAAACTTTGCTAAAATAATAATATGATACTTTGGCACATCTAGAATAATGAATACATTTCAGTTTTCAAAGTTACAGTCCTGTTGTACTGAGGACGCTGCAGTTTTGACCCTCAAGAGGCTCTCTATACATTCGTGTAATATCTATATGACTCATAACTTCGCTCCACTTGTGCACATATTCAAATGGAGACATTAATCTTTGTAACGTGCTTATTTACCTTCCTTTATCCGCCATTGCGAGTCATATTTGTTGCCTTCTCTATGCTTTACATGGAATGGCAGCGATTATCGCAGTATTTTGGACTTCCAGCGCCATTTGTTATACCAAATTTAATTTTTTCGGCTTAATAGGGAAGTCTGTATTGCCAATGGAGACAGACAGAGGACATAAACATTATCCTAATGGCGCATTCCATCTTTTATTCCCCAAACTCTCGATTATCGTTTGCTTTGTTGGGTGTTATAACTCATACGTTTAATGCGGATGGGAAATAACGTATGGAAGGGGATTTTATTTATTCTGTGCAGGATGGTACCTTCCATAAGAGAAAACAAAACGTGAGTGTGGTTATATTTAAGAAATATTGTGGTTGATAAAATAAGATTTGAAGCTTTCCTGGAAACGAAAATGCTCACTTTCTTCTGGGGCAGCAAGCCAGGCGAAAAGACGATTAGATATCGACGTTTCGGGAGCGTGCATTTCTTCCATCATCAGGATATTTATAAAATGTTATAACCTCAAATGAATCACTGGATGTAACACAAATGAAAGCAAAGACAAAACACTATCAACACCGTACATACGACAAACCAGAAGGACCATCGCTACTAGAATAATCGAACATGAACGGAGCATTCGTTTAACTCAACCTGAGAAGTCTGGGCTGGTAGAGCATTGCTTCGATAAGGACCATAGAGTCAACTTTCGGGAGACGACCATCTTGGCAATATGCAACAGTTACTGGGAGTGGAGAATTAAGGAGGCTTTGGCGATTTCCTCCGAAAAGAGCACGCTTAATCGTGATGCTGGATTTCAGTTCAGCTCCTCATGGAAACCGGCCTTAAGAATGGAAATCCGTGGATTTAAGAAACAAATATAATTACAGCTGGATAATCAAGTTAAGTATTTACGTTTCTTTGACACAATTTTCTATACTCGCACCATCTCCTGACCTGACATATAATTTACTGAAAACAGTTTTTTGTTCAGTAATGCGAATTTTGATAGTGCTTTGTCTTTCTTTATATTTTTGTTATATCCAGTTTTTCATTTGTGGTTATAAAATTTTATAAATATCCTGATGATGGGAGAGATGTACATTCTCGAAACGTTCATATCTAATCACCTTTTCATCTGGCTGGCTGCCCGAGAAGAAAGTGAGCATATGGTGGCTGAGTTTGTATACTTTTGTTCCTTCCAGGTTAATTAAATAACAAGTTGTACTCATGGCTGAAGAAGTTACAATCTGAAGTTTTGGCTTAAGAATTGCTCTCTTTTCAATCGAAATACGGTGGGTTCAAAACTATTTGTTCATCATTTTAAGTGATCATACGATATAATGGTGTTGCTGTATGATCGCGATATTCTAAAATGACCAAATAATACCTAACAGCTAATTATATGATATATAATAAGCCTAAGAGTAAATTTGAATAGTTGAGGGTGTGCATGATTCACTGTCATTCCTTTTAACAACTTAAAAAATTTCTTGCTTGAAAATATACATGTAAAACTGAAACATAGTTGCACCCTAGGCGAATCAATCAGATGACATCATTCATATCATTTTAAATTGGACGAATGGTGTATTTCTAGAATTGAAAGTCCTATTTGTTTTAATTACTTGAGATACTGATATTCTTCTACATAAGAATAATTTGCCCGCCTCGGTAGCGTAGATGCCAGCGTGCCTGGCTCACTTTCAAGATGTCCCAAGTTCGAATCTCGGTCAGGGTGAGTTACCTGGATAAGGTTTTTTCCGGGGTTTTCCCTTCTCCTGAAATACGAATGTCGGGTAACTCTAAGCTCCATTGACAATCATTTCACCCACTCCATTCATCGTCTGATAGGACTTGACGTTGGCGGAGGTAAATTAAAAAAAAAAAAAAATTTTAGGCCGTGCCGTTGTCGAGTGTTTAGATCGCTCGACTCTAACCAAGGCAATCCCAGGAGATCGTAAAGTGAAATTTGGGGGGGCAGCATGGCGCTGGGGCAGGTTTTCTCCGGGACCTCCGATTTCCCCCGCCATCATTCCACCAATTGCTCCATCATCCATCTTTTCTATCACTCATTTCACCTGTTACTATCCTCCACTTCTCTCGCTCTCATTTCAGGGGTTGGGCTGGCCCCTCAACCCTGGTGCCCCTATAAGGGTCAGTGCTTCGGCTTCCCTCGCGCCGATTTTTTGGACTAGTGGAAACTGCGTCCCCCAACACCGTGAACAGTTATGTAAGGGGGGGATAATTTTATTCAGAACTTTAGATTTACATTTCTCACATATTTTGTAAAATGTTATGTTAAATGTTTTCAAGCTACTGTTAGAGAATACAGTTTGTCCGCACTGCTGCGGTATTAACTACGTTCGAGGGGATTAGCGTGCGATACCAACGTAGTCGGATTCCTCGTACGAGATACACTTATCTTCATGGGGTGTTTGATGATCATTTGAGGAACTACTTGACGTAAAAATAGCAGCTTCGATCTCGTAAAACGCACAACTACTGTATGCCAATATCCTCACTGTATCTACACTTGATGTAAACAGAGTAAGTTGATACAGTAGCCGTGCGGTATCAATGATTTTGCTCCAGAAAGAGCTGAGTTTGCTTAGCAGCGTGTAACGTAATAATTCTACGGATGGTTTAAGATGTCTAGTAGCACTATATTTGGAAGTTATATATTTTATACATCATGCTAATATTTGATATATACGCTTTAATAAGCCGTACAACGTGCATATTTGTAGGTATAACTACTTCTTTGTTTAGTGAACTTTACTACTTTATTTTAAAATGTCAAAAAATTATTAAAGCAGTCTTATCAAATATTTATAAGTTCTGAACAATATAAACAGGTCTTTTAGCTGAAAATTATGAATATAAGCATAAAATCCAGTTGAAATGCAGGAAGAAGGGAAGAATTAAAGAGAAGGAAATAAGGAATGAAAGGAAAATGCATTCTGGAGGTACAGCGATTAGTACGTTCACATATGGCCTCCCTTTAATAACAAAGTTGATTGCACTATAAGCACAAAGGAAACAATTTAAGAGTTTTTATACGAGTTTTATTACAATAGTTTGGTAGTAATACCGGATTTGTATCAGTCTTGTTTGTTTTATAGTGTATTCATTTCTAAATCATCAGCATATATATGTATCCTATCTGGAATGAACTATCCCTGACATTTGTCTTATTTTGCATGCATTACTGTGGAGTACGCACGATGTTCTGAAATAAAAAATAGGAATTTTTCCAAACATGCAGTTTTATATCTCTAATGCATTCATATTTAAATACAACGGCAAAGTAAATAATTAAAATTATTTTAGCATTTAATATAAAGAAACTAAATGACGCTCTATATCGTTAAGTATGTCAGATAATCTTGGCCTTTTAAATGGTGAAAGAATTAACAAGATGCTTTCAGTGGTAGATATCTCACAATTATTGAGTTCATTTTTACTTTCACATTGGTGTTATTTTGTCATGTCTTTATCAATTTTTTATTCGTTTAGCTTTGGCAAGCTAAAGTTTGAACAAGTTAGAGAAAGAAAATAAATGGTTCCTAATGGATCTTTTTCTTTATCTCTCAGTTTCTCATCCAAGTCTCTTGGTTTCTGCTAGCAAATGAAAAAAATGTAGTCATTTGTATTATACGAGGAATGCATTCAGTTCTGCAATTTCTGCAGTGAAGTAGCATTTCTAAATTGAGTGTGTAATTACTATAAAACATAAATATTAGAAAATGATACGAAAATAATAAGAAAATAATAAGAATTTTGCATTTACCAGGATAATCATCATCATCATTATCATCATGCCCGCCTCGGTAGCGTAGATGGTAGCGTGTCTGCCTCACGTTCAAGAGATCCCGAGTTCGAATCTTGGTCAGGGTGAGATACCTAGATAAGGTTTGTTCCGAGGTTTTCCCTTATTCTTAAAGACGAATGTTGGGTAACTCAAAGCTCCATGGACCCTGGACACATTTGAGCATCATTTCACCCATCTCATTCACCGTCTGATATGACTTAACGTTGGAGGACGTAAAATTACAAAAAGAAAGAAAAAATCATCATTTTCAGTTTTACGTCCTTCAACGTTAAGTCATATCGGATGATGAATAAAATGGGTGAAATGATGCCCAAATGACTCCGTGGTCCATGGAGCTTAGAGTTACCCGACATTCATCTTTCAGGATAAGGGAAAACCCGGAAAACCCTTTTCCAGGTAACTCGCTCTGACTGAGACTCGAACTTGGGACCTCTTGAACGTGAGGAGGATACGCTGCCATCTACGCTACCGAGGCGGGCTAAACCTTATCATAATTATCATCATCATTATTATGATTAGGTCGCGCCATGACTGAGTGCTTAGACCACTTGCGCTCACCTAAGCGGCCCGGATTTGATCCCAGGCGACTTAAAAGTAGAATTTGTGGTGGAAAACATGGCGCTGGGGTGGTTTCCGGGTCCTCTGGTTTCCCCCGCCATCATTCCACCAATAGCTCTATCGATCTCTCATCTCAGGCGTTGGGGTGACCCCTCAACCCTGATTTCATCTCAGGTAAGATGCTTCGGCTCCCTCCCTCTGAGGGAATCCAAGTAACTCCCAAAGTCAGCACTGACGAGAAAGGGAGAAAAAAAAGATATTCTTATTATTATTTCTCATGTCAAAGATGAAGGAAAGTCTAACAAGAAGCGGATCTGGAAACGAGATCATCACAAGAAAGTAGAAGTCCATTTCCAATGTATTTAATGCTTAAAGCACAAAATCATAGATGACACATGTTAATAAGTATACTTGCAAAAGCAATGGGTTTCATACAAGGTAAAAAACTTTATTCTTGACAAACTGTTAAAGATAAAGCGTCCTTTGTACCTTTCCTGTAAATATGAACACTTGGAACAGGCTTAATAATAACGGTTAACCTCCCTTAATAGTAACAATTTATAACAAATATACACAAAATTAAACCATGAGAAGCATTAAACCCTACCATGAGTGTGGCTCAGTGTAAATATTAAATAGTAGTCGAGGATATCGGTCTGAAAAAGCAGATAAGCGTAAGTACAGCAAAGCCAAAGTTCTATAGAGCTAAAGATGCAGCCGCGGGCACACCCGAAATCCAACTAACTCCAACGGAGAAATAGCAACCGAGTATAACCCGAATCTGCAAACTTGGCGCGACAGGTAGCGCGAGGGGAACGCGTAAAATACGCCAAGACTGCGAAACAGGGAAAGCAGAAACAATTAGTGAAACAAAGCAGTGTAGAAAGAAAATCAATTGACGATTTATCAACAGAAGTTAACGAAATTGAAGAAAATATCAAGGACAAATGTGATAGAAAGTAAAACAAAAAGCTATATAAATTAAATAATTTAGTAAGATGGAGGATTTTATAAGGAAATTTGCCTTGCATAAGGAAAGAGAAGGGCAATAGTATGACTGCGTCGCAGCGATAAATTCCACTGTTGTTTCTCGTGATCCTCTATAAACGAGTAAATACCATAGAGCGCATCTATTTTTACTCGTTATGGTGAATCCATTAAATTTTGCACGGGATATGCATATTAATTTTTACTAATTCCAAATCACGTAAAAGCTTTTCATCCTGTTGGTACACTGTTTACCTCCCTCTAGGCATTGAATGAATTCATCAAAAAAGAGACAGGTTTGGGATGAGCGAGTTTGTTTTGGTAACGTGGCTATAAATATTTCATAGCTTGTTTCTTGCAGCAGATGTTGGCTGACATTTGCTGCTATTATTCAGAATGTATGACTCCCCTGGTGAAATAAAACTGTAATTAATATTGGATCAATACCGTCAAATGTTTGTTAGAAAATTCACATGCACCATTGCTTCGCTTTCCTCGCAATACAGGAATTAAAAAGCAAAATATAGAATTAAAGACAGTACTTTGAAACAAAGAATAACAGACCGATAGTAAAGTTTATTAACACAACAAACGCAGATGTCATTTAACAGACTTATATATATAATAATTTATTAATTGGCATGAAATATAAATAAAGATTGCAAATTACTATGATGCCATTTCAACTTATTTAATGTGATTTTATATTTAATGGTGAATAGATTGACAAAACATGTAATACGAGGCGTGTCTGTAAAATACGTTTCCAATTTTATTTATTATAGAAAACATGTTTACTGCGAATGAATGTTAAATTGATGGAAAGGCGGAACTTAACAGATATCTTTCAATATCAGCACTATTGCGATCGATGCACTTTTGCATGCGCTGAGGCAGTTTTTGTATGCCCTTGACATAGCACTTTCCTGCCAAGTTGCGCAGGTAGCACTCAATCTCGTTTCTCAAATCATCGTCGGTCTGGAAATGTGTTCCACCCAGGTGTGACTTCAACTCAGTAAACAGATGATAATCAGAGGTACTAAGTCTGGACTGCAGTGGGAATGGGTGAGGATGTTCCATCCGAACTGGGCCAGGAGATCAGCCGTTGCATGTGCAGTATGGGGACGATCGTTGTCGTGATGAAAAATTATTCCCTTCGTTAGCATTCCCCTTCGATTTTGAATGACACGTCGCAATTTTATTAAAGTCTCACAGTACATAGATAGAGGTGGTTATTGTTGTGCCGGGAAACATAAACTCGCACAGGAATACACCTTTACTGTCCCAGAACACACTGGCCATCACTTTGCCGGCAGAAAATGTCTTTTAAACTTTCCCGGCTTCGGCGAATTCGAATGCTGCCACTGACGAGAATGTTCTTTTAGTTTCTGGTGTTGCGTAGTGCACCCAGTTTTCATCGCCAGTGACAATTGAATCCAACAATTCCTCGGTCTGTTCTGCATAGCGCTCTAGGAATCGGTGGGCCGCTTCAACACGTTGCCGTTTATGGTCTTCGGTGAGCATGTTGGGGACCCACCTCGCACACACCTTGCGATAATGCAAATTTTGGGTCAAAATCTTGTCAATCGTAGTCTTACTGACTTCAGGGATAACTTTGCACAGCTCGCGAACTGTCACACGCCGATCTTTAAGCACTTCTTGCTCCACCTTTGCAATTGTTTCGGCTGAAACCGAAGGCCGACCAGAACGCTGTTCGTCATGTACGTCAGTACGTCCGTCTTTGAACTCTCTGACCCACTTTCACACGTTTTTGATGTCCATACACTGTGGCCCATAGACTTCGCATAAATGACGATGAATTTCAATGGACGTAGTGCCCTTGATACTCAAGAAAACGGATCACTGCACGCAACTCGCACTTGGCGACGGAAGTGATAGGAAGCTCCATTGCAAACGGCTGCCCAGCCAAGACTAATGGTTGCAATGGGTTCGTTGTGGTGGATTTTAAGGGGTGAAAGAAAGCTACACGCCAGTGTTGCCGGATCTTGCGTAATAGCGTTACTCACGGCTCCAGCGCCTTGGAGACCTTATTTTACGTACAGACCTCGCATGAATAAATGAGTTGTTTTAAATTTTGCCAGCACGCATTTTATAGCAAAGGGAAGGTATGATGCATTTTGTCAGAGAATGATAAAGTCAGGGAAAAAAGGTTTTCTTAACGCGGTAGGCGGTTCTTATAATTTTGATGTCACTGATTCCATATTCGACCTCAATTCTTTTCTATCACTCACAGTTTTTTCACAATGTAACTTCATTGTAAACCAGAAAATTAACTGGCAGAACATGTCCTGGGAATGAAAAATAAGTTTAGAATTACAATATGTACAAAGCTTTATCTAAGTCTAAACAATAAAATATCTCTGATACATAGTCTTTGTCCATGTGCTTATGGTTTCTTTCTCTCTTCCCCTTAAAGATTCTGGTATAGCCTTTTCTGGTATGAGTCGCTTGCTGAACATCCCGAAGAAGTGATCAAACAATAACTCCCATCATACTGGTATTCCAGCGCCCATGATAGAACTTTTCCCTCGCTTTTGATGCACTGATGGAAATACTCACATTACTCCTAACTCACTCTCCACAAATTGTATGAGAAGAAATCAGGATAACTGTTCAAAAAGTGTATCTCCAAACGCATCAAATACCCTAACCTTTTGAACTTATACAGCATGACGGCTACAAAAGAAATAAATTGTGGGTCCTTTTTGTTGCTCGAGAACTTAATAACCTGCTTGAATGATACCCAAGCCTCCATTTAGGTATCTGTAATTTTTTTATTCATTCTTGGAATCGAAAATTAGTTTTCTGATATAAGGTCCAACAAACAGAGCGTCTTTCAATTTTGCTTCTGACAAGTGAGGAAACTTTTTGTGGAGATAGTTGAAGCATTGTCCTCTTTTGGCAATACTTTCATAGCTGTTTAGTTAGATCTAATTTGATGTGTTGAGGTGATAACAATTTTTTTTTTTCGGATCTACGAGGTTCTTATATAGAATGTTCTTCTCCGTAGGTTACAAAGCTCTTTTGTTCTTCAATTTATATCCTCCTATGTTAAGTCATATCGGACGATGAATGAAATGGGTGAAATGATGCTCGAATGAATCTGGGGTCCATGGAGCTTAGAGTTACCCGACATTTGGCTACCAGGATAAGGGACAACCCAGGAAAAAGCCTTATCCAGGGAACTCGACCTAACCGAGATTCGAACTCGGGAGCTCTTAAACGTGAAGCAGACACGCTACCATCTACGCTATTGTGACGGGCAAAGATTTTCTTGTAAGTCAACATTTTCCAAGACCAATGTTGATTTCGAGCTGAAAATTAATTCATTTTACTATTTAAATAAAGTATAGGATATACCTTCGAAATTTCTTAAACTGTAATATTTCTAAACATTTAATTGCGAACTGGTGGGTCATACAGATTTTTTACTATCATATTAGCACTCAACGCACTACGAAAATAATAAGGTAAATTAATTATTATTTTTTCATCGTTGGTCTGTTAATTGTTATAAGTTTTCAGCGGTTCACTGTAAACTACTTATTTTATAGTCAAAATAGTTGTTCTAAAGCAGTGCCTTTTATCACACCTAGTACAGTACAATATTTAGTAACTAAATTGCCTTTGTTATCTGTAATACTTGGTTGACTCCATTTAAATTACATTAGGGATACTTTTCAAGTAAACACACTAAAGTACCAAAAGGAATATGATGATTTATATTTGCTGAAAATATCTAGATATTAATTCTTGTAAGGAGGGATTTATAGCGAAATATTTTATGAAGTTTCACAAGCGCTTGTCTCCACTTACGTCGGCAGCAATGCTCAACGGGCCAATACCTTGTTATCTTGCAAGGCAAACTAAATATTAAATCACCTAGGTGAAGCTCCTGGCAATGTAGCACGATACTAACCCGTTACACAACTTTGTCGGAGAAGTTGCCTGCGAACACGGCGATGTAAGCCAGATTCAAGAGTACAAAGAATTTGGTACTGATCGGTAACATAAAGCATTCTAATGCTTGCAATCCTTTCATAAGGATTCCATATAACCAATATACGTGGCACCGAAATTCTGAATAAACAATATTATGGAGCTATGAACGATTTAAGTGCGCTGTCTAAAAATAAACAAATTGGGGGAACAATGTATTTAGATTTCATGCAGGTGACACCAAATTTCAGATGTTTACATATAAATAAACTTAAACTTACACATATCACATTCCGTTTAAAGGTTTAAAGGTTTTAAAGGTGCACTGGCAGTATTCATATGATCAATGAGTGGGTAGTTAAGGATTTATATCATGGCTCAATTTGCGTTTTTCTCCCACATTAATTTGTAAAGTTAGTAATTTTTATTGTATAAAATGTGCTTCAACTGAATAAAATAAATTATATGGTATATTAAAATGTCTAGTGATTATTGGTATGAACTAAAATAATGTTTGAGCATAAAAACAATTGAGAAACACTTACGAAAGAATGTGGAACTCTGTCTCTGTCTGTCTGTCTCTCTGTCTGTCTGTCTGTCTCTCTCTCTCTCTCTCTCTCTCTCTCTCTCTCTCTCTCTCTCTCTCTCTCTCAGCAACTATCGTATTCATTTACATTAAAATTAAAAATTTATCTTGCAGGTAGTTCTGAAAGACTTAACAAGTTTATATTTATTTTTTTATAAAATATATAATACTTAAAAATAGTTGTGTCAAATGTCACTTAAATTACATTAATCGCACGTAGCAGATTTGCAAATGTAAACAAAATATTAGCTTTTAAGTAAAATAACTACCTAATTGCATCCAGATGCCTTTTATACCTCTGTAAGGCTATCATTAAGGATTCAGTTTTCTAATATTTACAATCCAGACTATCAGGCACGTACTACTTTTGTCACAGAATTGGAATGAAGCACTTTTCTCGAAATACACAAGTAAATTATGCATTCCATATACGAAAAAAGGATTTATGATGGGTATTTATTTTCGAATTAGTATGATTACTGTTAAGATAATATAATTTGCTAGCAGATAATACACACATTCAGCGTGGTAAATGTCAGCCTGCATTTAATAAGGTGAAATGTTATAAATGTCATAAATCCTTGTTAATTAACAGGTAGCCGGCTAGCAACTAATACTTTTTCTGGAAATTAATTATTCTTTCACACTAACCGTGTGTAGGACGCACTGTGAAAGGGTAGAGCCAGATTGAAAAAAGAGAGGCTGGACGGAGACCAGAAGATCCGGGGTTGAAATCCCGGCTATGGTATTGAATTTTTCAGTCTGGCTCTACCCTATCATAGTGCGTCCTACACACGGCTAGTGTGAAAGAACAATTAATTTCCATTAATTGTACCTAATAGTGGTCCGAACTATAAAGCCCGGGCGTTAAAGTACTTACAGCATAGTAAGTCGCCATCAAGGTAGTTATCTCATGTGTTTATGAGAACTCCTGGTGGTTTACCGGGAAATATACGAGTCAGTTGGAGAATTTAATGTCATATCGGCACGTTGGCCATAGTACCTCAATGGTGTAGAGCGGCTGGATGGAGACCAGAAGATCCGTGTTTCAAATACCGGCTATGGCATTGAATTTTTCAGTCTGGATCTAACCTTTCACAATACTCTTCCTCCAATTAAGTTTCTGCCTTAATCAATAGCGGTTTGCGTTTACAGCTTATCAGTAATGCAAAAATCATTCAGATTGAAAAGCAATTCGGAGGTTATTCCCAGAAAATTTATGTATCCTTATGACAGATTTGTATATATACACCTTAATTATAAGACAATTCATATGTTAATTTCATCAAAATCATTGAAACAATCAAACTATACCAAAACGTTTCCATTTATGGAGAGCTATATTGAATATATCAAGTTATATAGAATATAAAGTTTGGTATTAACCGGTTTTCGTTTTTCAGCTGCTTTAGTAGACACACTCTCAGCCGAACATAGATTTTCTTAAATGTTTTCTTTCTGATATTTATCGCCGGAGTTTCAAATTTAGAATATTTAATTTATATTTTTTAAGTTGCATTAATTAATAATAACTGTAACAAAGTATGAAATGCGTTTGAAATTAATTTGAAGTTTATGCATAAAGGAACACAACATAAATCTCGCAGGTGCTTTGTGTTCCTACTTTGTTAAAATCAATGGAATTGTTATACTCACAGAACTATAAAAAATTAACTAGAGGGAATTTGGGTGAAATCTTAAAATAATATGAGTGAACAACCTGGATCAAAGACAAATTAACGGATAGGCAACATACGAATAATACAATAATGGAATATTAGAAATTCCCCTTTTTCTGAATATTAGAAATATAATAAACACACCTAGTACAAGATATTTAGAATAAATTGCAACTTTTATGAAACTAGAACAATCTAAAATGTGTAATTTCTAGTTGATGGCGACAGTGATGACAACACTTCTTAAACCATTGACTTACTATGTTTATTTTCTATTTTACGTAATATTTATTAAAATAGCACTCTTTTGAGGATTAATTATCTTTTTCATATTTCTTCCTAATCTTTTGATATTTACCGTTGTAATTTGGAGAACTTACACCTTCCTCCAGCACTTACGTTAAGTGTTTGGGGTAAGATATACGATATGCTGAGCAGCAGAGAGAATCTGAATAAGATATTAGAGTAAACAGGATGGGTGAGGCATGACATGAGAGTGAAGGAGGGAATGAAATAAAATGAAGGTGAAGTGCATGAAAATAAATTTGCATGAAAGTACCTGAATGATGGATGAATGACGGATCAACCGGTGAACCATAGTAAATTCCACATCCGGTTCTCTATATAGAATCCGGTCTGCCTTAGTGAATAGCGCTCGGGCCAAATATTCTGCCATAATGTCATCCTTTCTTATTTATTAACTGAAAACAAATTTTACAACTTTAAGGACAAAGGTAGATACAAAATGTATCAGTCAATAAATTAAATCTAAAAACATTTAGATTCCATATTGTTTTAATATGTGACCAAAATTGATGGAAAAAATTAAAGTTTAACAAACAAAGTTTAATGATAAACTTTAAAGAAGTTATAATGGCATATGTAGATATAATGCTTTTACTTCTTTGCAGGTAGAGCAAGGCGAAGCTGGGTCGAAAAGTTACCTTTAACTCAACAAGTTTATTCTCTTCAAACTTTCTGTGAAGTTCAAATTTCTACTTTAAAATACGAAAGAAGAATAATGGCAGTAAATTGCTAAGTGTGAGAGACCATGAATTATTCAACTTTAGGAAACATGTTTTTAATTTACAATTCAATGTCGATATATTAACATATTAGGAGAAGTAGAGTGGGATTTCGTAATTTACGAGCTTCTGTTAAAATTTGTCAACACTCATCTCTTCTTTATCTATGACGTGCATGCAGTAAGTGAAGGAAATATCACATTTTAAAAAAAATGGATGTAGATATTTCATTACCAAATAAAAATACATTTTCAGAAAATACATCCTTGTGTCAGTTGGTGCGTGACTATCGTTGACTAAATACGTAACTAAATACTAACCTTGTATTTGGGTTCAATATATTGCTAAGATGTGATACACAGGTTTCTAAAACATCTAAAACTACCTTTTACAGGGACCCTTAAAAGTCTGAGGTTTTCTAAGTAGACACCTAAGATTTTGAATACAAGGAAACCATTTTAAAGGTTAGTTTACATTCAAAATTTAATAAAAATATCGAATGTTCTGGAAATATTATTGAATTTCACTTAAATCAGAATTAATTTAGTTTTAATTTTATGTAATCCGTACGTAAACTTAACAGATAAAAAATGTATAGTATGGGCAAGAAGTCTGCATAGGACTGTAATTGTTTTGTATCAAACGTTATTATTCAGGTTGGTAGTATACATATTGTATTATGCAGCTTAGTCACGAAGTGGAAGAGGACAGGAGAAGAAACGTGCGGTGGAGTCTCTGCTTCGACTGAACAATCTCCTATGAAATCGACACACAAACGTGCTTCGGAACTCGATGTATGGAAGACAACAATGTGAGGTCGCATGAACAAGGACCTTAAAGTGAGACGTTTTCGAACGATGTTCGTAAACGAGTTATTGAATAGAGACAGAAATGAGCACATCAGAGAACGCATATGGTTGCAGCAAGGCGGAGCGCCTGCTCATTACGCTCTTGCAGTGTGACATTCCTAAATGAGCACTTACCAGGTCGGGGATAAGTTGAAGTTCATTTGCAACACCAGCTCCCTTGAAATGGCTACCAAGAAGTCCTGACTTCATCACACCTGACAACTCATTATGGGGAGTCATTAAGGTCCGCGTATCTGCACGTCGTTATGCTAAAAACAAGAACATCGCTATGCTGTTGAGAAAGCATTTCGCACAATAACACCGGATATGCTAAAAATGTGTCAAGAAGAACATGCAGGCGTTTGGAATAACTTTTACAGCACGATGGGAAACATACAGATAAATTGTTACGTATGGTTAATTGTAAACCGGCTGACTACACCCATGGTTACGTTAGGCATTTGTAGGACTTATCTTTCACAATCTACCCAGTAACTAGGGGCATAACTAAAGGGATAAGTAAGGCAGATGGTAGAGCAAAGTGCTAGAGCAAACTGTAGACAAGCCCATAGTAAACCAATTTACTATATTCTAGTTACTATGTTGAAGTACAAGGAACTCCTACAGTCTTTAGGAGACTTGGGGGTGATATGGTGATAACAATTACATAATTATATTGAAGCTGCGTGATCGTGTATGGTTGTGGATCTCGTTACCTGTCTCACTCTCTAACCCACACTGTCTAACTCTCACTATGTCTATCCTCTTGCTGATGGCTTAAGCAGCATTTAAATATGTATTCTACTAAAATGGCGTCCTAGTGCCAAATCGGCATCCCCACGTTACAAAAAGGTACGTAAACATTTTTCAACTAAATCTAAGCATGATCATATTTCTCAAAACATCCTAACAGCAATTCGGCGTCTATGTGAATCAGATTACTTTAGTTAGCAAAATCCGTAACCAGCCACTTGTACGTGGTCGCCATGAGTGAACAGGAAATTGATGTCATAAGCTAAAGGCATGAGAAATCTCGTATAACGCTGTTCTCATAGTTCAGCAGGAGTAAGGCAATATTGATCACATAATAGACGCGATACATATTTGTACTAAAACAAATTAGTTAGCATTCAGTGCTAGGAGGTACGGGGCTTTACGTCCACACTGTGCTTCACACATAATATAGGTGTAAGATGCATAAATATTTTAAAATGGCTTTTTTAAAGCATCAGTATTTTCGAGAAATTCGATTCTATCAATTTGAGTCTTTAAAATAATTTATTTTTAGAAGTTCGGTCACTACTTAATTTGCGATTTAAGTTTTAAAGATAACTCGCTTTAAAATATGAAAATTTTCGATATCCTCTGTTACACTCAATCCTCTAACACACATACAGCGAAAAGTTACACGTGTAAAGCAATTTCTGCAAAGGTTTATTTTTTATTAAATAAAGAAAATAGAAAATAAGATTTCCTAAGAATAGTCTGCAAAAGCTTTATAAAAATAAACGATAGTGGGTGAGAAATTCACATGCAGTAATGGATTCAGTGGTTCAGGGGGTTCATTCCTGCGTCGCATTTCAACGCTAGTTGACAGAATTTCCAGCTCCATTCCTTTTAAAGTTATATAGACCCGCACGCTGACATACAAACATTGCAGAGGTAAATAACCCGATGTGTGTGGTTATGAGCGGAGACAGTTCCATGTTTGTAAATGTTTGTTCATTCAGTACAATCTCCAGTGTAGTAGTGAGCAGAAGAGAGTGCTCGTAGACAAGGTCGATTGATAAATCTGCGTTATTTATTAGATACGAACGCAATATATTTTCAAAGTCTGTTTGACAAACTATTGCATTTCATTAAAGTTTAAATAAGATTGTAAGGCACATTTCCTCTTACTTTATTTAGTAATAATAATTGCATCATTGCATTAATTTAATAAACTAAATATGTGGATTGTATTGGAATCACAGGCTTTGAAGTCCCTTGAATATCTTCCCAGATATCTGTTATTAATGGTTTCAAATACCCTGTCATTCTTTTAAAGTCATGTTGACTTCCATGCTCTTTCTCGATATTGAATGGAGAGATTATGGAACTAGCATTAGGTCTGCTAGAATATAGCTTCGAATTTGCCTATCATTATTCCCTCTGTATCTGTAACGAAAAGTGTAGTATTTATCCAAAAGATTAGTAATATTCATTAGAAGCAGAGAGATAAATAAAGTTAAAGCAGTAATGAATTTCAGTATACTTTACATGTGTCATTAAAAGATTACTGGCAACACTGCCTACGTGTTTGCTAGCTGTGGGTTTGAAGACAATAATTTTATTTAATAAGTCAGTTATAGCAAGTTTAATTGTGGGTTGTTATCCTTAGTGCTATAAATATGTTAAGTAAACACGAACAAAAATGCTTAATTAAAATTCAGGTTGCAAGAGGTATCAATGCTCGACAATGCCATACAGAATTATTGGAAGCTTGTGCTTCATAGACTTTACCATATCGTACCGTGGCTAGCTGGGCGAGCGCATTTCGTAGAGGAACGGAAGATGTTATCAAAAAACGTGGAGCTAGCAGACCGCAATCAGCAAGTGATGATGTGCATGTGAATGCTGTTTGAGCACTGCTGGAAAAACATCGTTTTTCGACTTATATTACACTAGCAAGGGAAGTTAGAGTTGCTCCTGGTACAAATCTTCTCATACTTAAGAAGTTAAAGATGAGGAAATTATACGCTCGATGAATTCCACACAATATTACAGAAAAAACAATGTGGCAGAGGATGGAAACAGCGAGACTACACTTAGGAGGCTATGTACATGAAGGCGAGCGTTTTCTTCGACGTGGCATAACATTAGATGAAACTTGGTTTCGATGATACCAACCAAAATTAAAGAGACAACCAACATGAGTGGCAACACATTGATTCACCAGGGCCAAAAAGTATGGACAAGAATAGGATCCACTTAATACCATGCTTATTTTTTATTATGATTTTGACTCTGTTCTGATCTCTGAATCAATTCTTTAAGGAAATCGGGTGAATTTTGCATATTACAGTTACTTTATGGAACACCATCTACAACCAGCTGTACGTCGTAAGCGTCCAAATTTCCTGAATTCTCTTCCCACTGTGTCACGTGACGGTGCTCGCTCTCACACTCCTGGCCTTGTTAATTTACTTCTGTGCCGTTTGTTTTCCCTCCGGCACTATTTTTCTCTTTTCCTCGCCTTCCCGGTTGGAGGCGCTGCAGTTTCGTGGGTCGCTTCGGTTTCGCGCCGTTACTGTCTGGGAGCGCTGCGGTTCCTGAAGCTTCTTGTGTGCACTGCCTCGAATCGGGAAGTGAGTTGGTGCTCGGTGCTCGACGCGCTTAAGTCTGGGGTAAGTGCTCCAAGTTTCGGGATTTGCTAAAAATTCTTTGTGTTTAGATGTTCGCTTTTGGTAAGCCGTGACAGTTTTAGGGACTCTTCCCTTTAGTTCCTGGTCCGGAAGCTTAATTTTTTCTCCTTTTTATGTTTCAGTGTGTAAAAACAAAGGGGTGACTGCTTAGAATTTCCACATCATTAAATGGGGGACAGAATCTTACTGTCGGTTTACCTGAAGTCACTTATGCATTCAATGGTTTTGCGATGTTATTTATGTAACTGTTCTCCTCAGTTATTTGTTTGGGTAAATGCTTTCTGTGCAGTTACTGGTCAGCATCATCGGCAATTTAAATGATTTCTGGGACGCTTGTTACCCTCATACTTTATTATTGTTCTTTCAGGAATAAATGTTCTTTACAGAGCAATTTTATGAAAACTGTGATGCTCGTTGTTTCTTTATGCTACTTAAAGGGAGCACACATTGTTATAATGAATAAGTTATGTTTGTTATAATCAAGGATTGTAATAATTAAAGCATTTGAGTTGCTTTTTGGGGGCAACATTGAGTCAGTTCTTTGTATGTCGTGTACCCTTACCTGGACCTCTGAGCTTTAGGGTTTGTAGGGCTAAATTTCTCACCTAAGTTTAGCGTGTGTAGGAAGTGTTAAGGTGTGTTGCGTGCGGCCTGGGCCGTCCTGTCACACTTCAAAGATGGATACTCCCAAGATAATGAGCATTGTGATTTCGACCTGTTCGCAGAAATGAAATTACCACTTCTACTTCTGCCGTCCTAAGAGGCACACTGTTCCTGTGAGCAATTCCGCGAACAAAACCTACTGGTAAGCTACTCTTGTGCATACAACGTTTTTGAATGTAATATGATGTAACACATGGGAAAAAGTGTCACTGCCATCAGTCACGCTTGTGCACGTGGGCACAGAATAATAAAAAAAATGTGATTTTTACGGCGGATGCAGGATAGCTGGGTTTGCTTTAGAACAAGACAATTATAACATCAGTGGAGCAGTCTTTTCGAGTATTAGGACAACAAGACGTTGTGGATAGCATCCGTCGGCTCCCTGATATGTAGAGGCGAGTTCTTCATCTTGGAGGAGACTAGTTCTAAGCATTGCAAAAATTTGACTGCTTCAAAAATGTTTTATTTGTTGTTAATTCAAATGTTGCCACTAATTATTGAATGACCTGACTATATAGCCACTAATAAACGTTAGTGGTCAGGGAAAGCCATGATAATATATCACATATAATATATATTTAGTATACTTATTTGTGAGTAAAGACTGTAACGATTACAACCACGCAGTAAAGCTTCTCGAACGCTGCACTAGTTTTAACAAGATACCCAGGCTCTAAATAAATAAGCTAGAAGGGGGTTTGAAGAATCGACAGAGTGAGTGATTGCCTTTTAAGACATGACGCAAATTTAATACTTCCTACCTTGTTCCCGTTTTATGGTTGATGTCACTCCAAGTAGAGGAGCGAGAAGGAAACCAGAACGGAATATCGCCGCTTTGTGCTCCTTGCATTATCCCTTCACGTCTTTTACACTCCTCGAGTTTTCTACTCCTTTATTCATTTAGCGTTTCCACATCTCCCATCCCTCAACTTTCATAAAGACTCTGCCATTTATATTCACTGCCATCTGTCACATGCCATGATTTCTTTTCTTAGCCCATGCTTTCTTCTTTCAGGATGGGCTCCAATAAGTTTTTCTGTTCCACGTTTAAAAATGTGGGGCACGTAATCATTAAACTTTATGCTTTTATTGTTTCTTTCCTTATACTTCGTGAAGCCTATAGGAATATTAGCTAATAATAACAATAACAACAATGACAATCATCATCATAATTACGATGAGGACGATGATGATGACGATGAATGCCTTAACATAAAATTAGGAATACAGGATTTCGGTAGCATTTTCGCTTAAACATGAGAACACGAAGGCTGGGAAGAATCAAAACGATAATTTTACTCTGGAAACTCTTTATCAAAAGTAATCTTAGAAGGTTTTTTAGCTTATTGACATATCAGCGTGAAGTATGAGTAATATTCTACACATTATCATATTTTGTTAAAAGAAGGTATATAAAGTTTACCGGAAGGAAGACAAACAAAATATGAATTTCCTTAATGAAATTATCGAACTGTTTCCGTACCATAGCTTTGTTTCCCTTTCTGTTGTTTTGGTGTACTGTTTTGGTAAATATAACTTTTAATATAGATATAAGTATGGAAAGAAAGTGACAATCACAAATTGGCGCCTGCAAGTGAGGTGACTAAAATCACACAATGCTATGGAGGTGTTAGAGTAGACAAATACAAGGGAGGTGATAAAAATGTGAGATAACCAGCCATAATTGTTTGACGCACGTCTTTGACAACATCTTATTGGTCACAAGTGCTATGGCATAGAGTGTAAGATTGCTGAGCCGTGGTGTAGCGGGCTAAGGTGTCATCCATTGGTTCCCTGCCACGGAAAGCGCCCAGGATCAATGCCACTCCTGGAAAGATTGCCCACCTTTGCCTTGCGTATACAGATGTGGGACTAGCTGTTGGAATGACAGGCTTTGGCCCATTAGGGCTGTTAAGCCACAGGTTGACTTGACATAGTGAGAAAGAAATAAACAATTTAATTTTAGCTGTCCACAATTATTTTGTTAGCTTTATCCTTATTAGTTTCATACTTTACTGGTGTGTTGTAATTAACTTTTTAATTTAACCTCTTATTTACATTTACTATAATTGTCTTGTTTCATTGTTCATGCACGCAGAAATTAAAAATAATATTTTTTGATACCCTATGCCTTGCAATGTAATGCTGAAGTATTTTCTCTCCAGTACCTTTGTAATAGGATGGTGTCAAACCTCAATCCAAGTATTTCTCAGCTTAACACTCGTACTATTTTATATATTGGATACAGAACGTTGGATCATCGAGGTTAAGCACTTTCCTATTTTACGAATCCACATAAGAAAATGTAACATTTTAATTGAGTTAGGATTTGAGTGTGTCGTTTTATTACGATCTATTTATAGTCAAATGGCAACAACCTTGAGTTGTTGAATCTTTTGACAGCTGGTTCTTATAAGATGGCTTAAAATACCCTTCTCTTTCGGATGACCGGGAGAAAAGAAAAGAGAAATTAGGAATAACGACTTTTCATTTCAGATAAGTATAACTAAGTATTTGAAGATTCAAACTGATAATAATTCAGAAATGATAAATACCACACAAACTATTATGGGGCATAAATTGTGTGCTTTAATAAGATGTATTTTTGTATAATAAGATTTATTTTTTATGTCTCACAGTTTACCAGTTATACAAAAGTCATTGCGAATTAAAACACTTCAGAGACTGTTTCTAGAAAATCTTAAGGTATGCATTTCTCTTATCATGATGTTTCAAACAATAATGTTGAATCCAATTTTAAGAAACTGTCTATATAAAATTAGTTTGGGTCTTGTGGATTTCCTTAAAAATATTCGTATAACATCTTCAGAGCATGCTGGAAGTAATACCTTTGTTATTAAACCAATTTTCGTGCTTCATTTGTACTGTTAATAGGTACACGCATGGATACAGCATCCAGAAATATTTTCTAAAATTGCTTTCTTTGGATTTAGGAGACTTCAAAACATAACTGAACTAAAATATCGGTATAGAATTTTTAAGTGGAGTGGAACAACTTTTCTGGCTTCTACGTACCATATAAGGATGCGCCATGAAAATATGAAACAAAATAATCCCACATAACAAAATCTTTAAATAGATAAATTTCTGTTGTTTTCTGCTTCATTAAAAGTCATTAATGACTTTTAAAGCTACTTTTATACAAGCAATGTACATATTTTACATTATATTTTCTGGGAATAATCCTCAAATTGTGACAGTATTTTCTTTGTTAACAATTGTGAATTGTCAAGATCATATCATAACTTCCAATGTGCCGGAATTTCCCTCCGCGGTAGTTGCCTTTACATGCCAGTAAATCTACCACATGGGATTCTTACTTTTAAGCCGAATTTGAATGTGGGATCCTGGGAGCAGTAGGCCAGAGCTAATCAACCAACCCACCCAAACCTACATATTCTGGAACTCTTCTTTATTCTGAATAACTTTTATACATCTATTATATGATAGAGAAATACAATAGCCTACTACATGAAGAATATATATGGCTAAAGCAAACAACTTTGCCCAGAAAAGTTTTGCTGGAGTTGACCGGTTCCAGTATTTTCTTATATATTGATTCATGTTGTAAATAAAATCCTGTAGTAGACATAATAATTAATAAATTGGTATAGCTTTATCTGATTAAGCTAACTAAGAATAATTGGAAAACATATGCTAATGCTGTAATAGCTCTTTAATTCTCTTTCTATAAGTTATTATAGCATATATGAATAAAAATGTTAAACGTGTATACTTATAATTTTCTCAGGTAGTGAATAGTTAACGTTTTGCTCACGTGGTTATACAAGTGTTACGGAATTGATCAGTGCATTTCTGCGATCCCACTCCTGACACCAAATTTTACTTTGTGGGTTCGTAGATTTAAAAGTCCAATTTGCAGAAATTCTAAATGTTCTTTATTTTCGTAGAAATGCACTGATCAATCCTTACGTAACAACATTACGTCACATACACACCACAATCTACCAAGTTCGATGACAATAACAACGTTCTGATCAGTTCTCGTTACAACAACACTCTTGTTTCACTAGATGTTTCTGAAATAAACAAGGCATCTAATGACGTAATCCAAATATTCTATCATCTTCCAGAAGCGTGAACCCCTATCTGGGCCAGCAAGTCCTTTATCTCTCTGATACACTAACCGTCTGTTTACTTGCCGGCTCTTTGTTTCCACACTGCCCACCTATCAGTTACTTTGTGTAAACAAGCCGCGCGATCGTAGATAAAGGGTTCGCGACAATATCTGTAGTTTTCTGGCAGTATTCTTCTTACACCTCAAGAAAACGTGTGAAATTTTTTTATTTTTTATTAAGGTTTAAAAATTTTCTTTTAAAGGTTTTGTAAAGTAATAAATTTTCTTTGAAAGGTTTTGTTAAGTGTTTAAAAATCTCTAAAAAAAGAGTTATATGGAACACTAGTTATTTAAGCACGATTTGGAAAGCAATATTAAAACGCTTGTGAATGTTGTTATAAGATTTTTGTTATATAAATGTCTTACATCGGAACAGATAATGTAAATATGATGAGAAATTATTGGGATAAAATAATTGAAATAGGATCATTTTAAAATAGTATTCAACTTCTTCATCTCTCATGCTAAACATTATTTGAAGATAAAGCAGCAATCAAATATAATACAATAAGCTTGAGAATAAGTGCACTAAAGCTTGTATCGCTTTATCTTCGAAACAAATAACTAAAGCTCACTTAAAGTAAGAGCTGTTTAACGGATTCCCTGATAGAAGCTTGAGGGTGCACGTTAAAGTATCCGAAGCGAGAGAGGATAAAAAGCGAACAATTAATATTCATAACGCATGAAAAACTAAATTTATTAGAGTAAAATGAAAGGGTGATGTTCCATCGAATGCCTGAAGCAATCTGGAAGCATTACGCTAATTTTGGCTGCAAGTTTCTGAAGTAATGAAGAGAAGAAGCAATTAGGCTCATAAATGAACTCAAATAATGATTTATTTATTTTCAATTTACTTGTACTTAATTTGTGATTTAAATTAACTCTGCCATTTCTCAGAAATAGGTTTGTAAAATATGAAAGGTTGGAGCCAGACTGAAAAATTCAATGCCTTTGCCGGGATTTGAACCACGGATCTTCTGGTTTCCGTCCAGCCGCTCTAACCATTTGAGCTACTATGGCCAACGTGACAACATGACATTAAATTCTCCAACTGACTCGTTATGCTCCGGGTAATTTCCATTAATTGTACCTAATAGTGATCCGAACTATAAAGCCTGGACCTTAAAGTACTTACAGCATAGTAAGTCGCCGTTAAGGTAGTAGTCTTATGTGTTTATGAGGACTTCTAGTGGTTTACCGGAGCAACACGAGTCAGTTCGAGAATTTAATGTCATGTTGGCACGTTGGTTATAGTAGCTCACCTGGTTAGAGCGGCTGGATGGAAACCAGAAGATCCATGTTTCAAATCCCGTCTATGGCATTGAATTTTTCAGTCTGACTCCACCCTTTCATAGTGCGTCCTACACACGGCTAGTGTGAAAGAGCAATTAACTTCCTGCCTTTCGATGCCTTTTTCAATTATTCTACACAAAGTTACTTAAGCTTGCTGAGTGTAAGCTGTCAACCACTTTGCATGCATTTTCTAAATTTCCATTCCTTTCTTGTGTTGAACTGTTGCTGCTCATGAAGTATTACATTTAAGTGAATAAATTATTTATATTATCTATTGTATTTACTATTTGCTTTCACAAACACTACCTTTTATCGTATTTCTTTCACCTTATGCACATTTCTTTTAAGAATACCTCTGACTGAAAATTTGAAATCCTAAACTAATAACGCAAGCTTTCTACGAGTTATATACCTGATGTAACTCAGTGCAAAAGTGATACAACACAAATTATATCAGTTTCACTTTGATAGTTTGAAAAAATGGTCAAAATTATTTATTTTTGGTTACCTCACCTAAAAAGCTTCTTGCGACAAAATACGAGAGCTGTTCAATAAAGAAAGATCACAATTTCTTGACAACGTACCTTTAATCATCCTCATAATTTTGATGTTCTTTCTCAAAATAGTCTCCCCTGAATGCGAAGCACTTGTCCCAGCGTTTCTGCCAGTCTTTAAAGATATGCTGGAAACCATTTTTGAGAGATCCTTCAAAATTGCCTCCGCAGCCTTTACCACTGCTTCTGATGATGGATAATGCCTCCTACAAATGCAAGTTAGGGAATAGAAAAAGGTCACATTGGGCTAAATCCGGACTATAGGGAGGGTGAGGGATGCACTTCACGTTGAGTTTTGCAACATATTCAGCAACAACATTGGCAACATGCGGCCGCCACACATTATCGTGGTGCAGCATCCATCTTGCTTCACGGAAATGTGGTCTTTTGCGAGTGATGTGGACTTGCAATGTTTTCAGGACATCCCTGTAGTACTGTCCAGTTACTGATGTGTGTGCAGGTACAACATGCTGATAAACCATTCCATGAATATCAAAGAATGAGATGACCATGACTTTCCTAGCAGAAGGAACCACTTTTGCTTTTTGAGGGGTTTGTGATGAAGGAGATTTCCACACTGAGCTTTGCTGTTTGCTCTTAGGATTAAAATGAAGTAGCCAAGTTTCATTAGCAGTGATTACGTTTGAAAGAAACTCTGGATCTTCCTCTAACATCAACTTTAACTCCATGTTACATCCATTGCAGCGGTAGGCGATACTGAACATGTCTGAACTTGCCTGGTTCTCACAGGCGGGAACCAGGACTACCAATAATGAAACTACTACGGTGTGTTTGTTTCAAATTAAGCTAACAGAATATAATAATGTTGAATTTTTGTGCCAACAATTATGACCGTAAGAAATTATGATCTTTCTTTATTGAACAGCCCTCGTAACTTAAATTTTGGTCTAAAATTTTAACAACAGGTTCCCAATACATACATGTTTTGAAATTGTCCTAGGTTTCTCTGTGTCTCAATAACTTGAGGCTGCAGAAATTTTTAAAGCTATGAATGTGTGTTTTTTTTGCCTAAATTTGAAATGTTTGTGTTTTGAAGTAAAGAAAGTGTGCTTAAAATTCATCTCACAATAAAACCCAGGACAATTTCTATTCACTGTATCTCTATGAATGTGTGCAAGTTTCATTAGTCTAACGCTAAAACTTCGACGCAAGGAGAATTTAAAATAATGAAAACTGCTGAAATTTTCAATAGCGAGAAAACAATGATAAAGAATTTTTATAGAATTCATATCTAATACTTGTATTAAAGTAACTTTCAAACTAGGTTAAGGCATGTAAAAGTGACTTGTGGATGCTATCTAAGCACTTTTTAAATTTAGGAAGGCTTACACTATTTTATAGACTCAATCGTGGAAAAGGTGATTTTTGAAAATGTTAAGGAAATTTCAGTCATACATATCCTTAACAATTTAACGTTTAATTTTCATAAAATTGTTTCTGCTTTCTCCATATATTCATGTAATCTTCAATTAAAAATCTCTTAAGTTTTGGCACTATTGGACAAGTCCTTAATTTTATTGTTTCTTTCTGCCTATATGAGTATTTCTACACTCATATTTCTCCAATTGTTGTTTGTATCCCGCAAATCCTGTCTTTTTTATCCAATTTGTCCTGTAAAACCATGTATTGTTTCAGTATATAATTTTCCTCTAATAGAATTATTGTGAACCAGAATTTGATAGCCCCTTATGCCTTTTTACACTTTGCTCCCAGATCTGCTTGTGCTATTCCATTTGATCAACTCCTTGATAATCTATTATGTGTTTCAAATGGGAAGGGTTCTGGAGTCCAGCTAATCAGATGCCGTATCGCGCTCAGCGTTGCCAGCTTGTTACCCCACTCTTTTTATATTTCCCTCTCTCTCGCACACTCATACAACATACAGGTCTGCTTGGCGCAGACGTAAGGGTAAACAAATTATACTTTACAAATTTTTACAATGATGCAGTAGCCAAATTATGTATATTTTAAATACTATAATTATAATTATAGTTTATGAATTACCTGTTTTTCTAATCAAATAGAACTGCCAGTGGCTCATCCATATCGTTGTCAATGTCACTTCCGTTAAGATCAGTTCGTCAGTGTCACTGTCTTCATCGTCTGAGTCTTGCAAATTTATGATTAAAGGTTCCAAAATCTCGTCACGTGCAATTTATTTCTTAAAATCGTCTTCTTGAAGGTTTTCTACATGCCTTACGCAGTTTTCCCAGTCCTGTTGTGTTACCTTGTAAATTTCTTCATGAACAAGTCGTTCAACGCCCGTCAGTTTAAAGTATATTATTTCTGTTTGCAACCCCCTTTTTATATGAGCCAACACCAACTCAATTGGATTATATTGGCAGTGGTAAGGTGGGAGGCGCATTACCTAGTGTCCCATTTCAATTGCAAGTTGATCCAGCTGATACACTTTTTCCTTGATTTTAAACGGAAGTACTCTTTGCAATGACTAATTTTTAGTTTCTGTTTCCGAAATTTTTCAAGCGTGTCCTCGCAATACCTGCCCTTTTGACTCGCCACTAAATTCGCCGCAAGGAGCCATCGCAGTATTTAACTCTTACTCTATTGTTGTGTAAAGAACAACTGAATGACATTGATCGGAACTCTCCAGAGTAAATAAACACTTGTTATCCAGCATTCATTCATAAACATAAGCATACAGTATTCCACAGGCTAACAGGAAATGAAGTGTTTGCTCTTTCTCGAATTTAACACCCTGACTTATTCACAGTAATTCTTTTATCACGGTATGTTAGTAGTTTAAATTTAAGTTCTGAGTAATTAAAAGTGTATGTACATACATACACACCAACCACTTTGAACTCTCCAGAGATTACGAACCATTCATAAACAAAGATATAATGTGAGCAGACACGTTCTGCCAGGGGAGCAGGAAGTTTATTGTTTCCTCTCGTTCGAATTGGATTATTCAAAGTAATTCTTTTATCACGTCATGTCAAACATTTACGTTTCAGTTCTGAGTAATTACAAATATACGTACACGAATACATGCCAAATTCATACAGTGCTTACGTCGCGATTTATTGTTATAATACAGATAATAGTGGTTTATTTATTTGTATTAGAAAAACTATTTGAGCTAAAAATATGGGGTTTTCATTGTCATGCTAGAAACATTACTCTCTACCTTCCACATGGATCAGTTTTGGGAAAATCTGAATTTTTGTCTTAGCGCGAATAGTATTTCATACAGATTGATTAGGTTGACGCTCTTCACACACCACTTAGCGGGAATGCAATACGACAACACCGCAGGACTCCGACAGGTTGCTCACCTAGTAACGCTCAAGGACAAACACCTTCCCATTTCAAACACATGATAATTCTTGTGTATTGCATATCTATCTTCCCAAATGTTCTTGTAAGGTGCTCTGCTGTGTATAATACCCTTGCTTCTACCATATATTGCGCATTGCTGGTACTTTGTCGAAACTTGCTCAAATAGCTCTATTGGGTAAATAAATAAGGGCGTAGCAAGTCCAAGTTTAGTTTTCGTTAGAATTTTAAAGACCACAGATAGAAATTTCAGGTGCAAAATAGCACTCTCCCTACTATGTGTAGCAGGGAGAGCAAAATTAGCACCTTAGGTGCTGAAGATGGTGTAAACCGTACAACGGTCAAACTAGGACCACAGCTTCCCGTATTGAGAGAAAATGTCTGGTCTCTCTGTACATCCTCTCTTTTCCAGTGCGGTAGAGACTGCTGTGGAAGTAGACTGCGAGATGAAACTATTCTGTGATCACTGGCTGGTCCACTCTCTTTGTTTGTTCCCCCTCCCCCAAATGACACAGCCGTGACCTTTTCGTCCATGATGATGTACGCTGCTCGCTCGCCCTTCACATTAAGCTAATTACAAGCTCCAACTGTGATTAAGCCACCCATTTCTAGAGTAAAAGCCAAACAAGGCAAGGTCGCCACGAAGGCGGTACTGTGACCACTCCCACACATTCACATGACATATTGTAGCTTCGTATCCATGGTTGATTATAACTCAGAGTTATATCTGTTTGTAGCCAGGTTCACTAAACGCAACTGTGCAACAAAATTGCAGTTTACTTGCCCCCACAACCCCTCCTAAAAATGCGTTTGTAGCAATGTCTATATCATTTAACTAACGTCCCTTTAAGATGAATGGGAATATGGAATTGCAGCAGGCTTAAGCGATTATCAAATCTTTTAAGAACTGCTCTCTTTGTGATGAATTTGAAGTTATGCTCTCTTTGCACGACCAAAGGAAAAATATGGAATAACACAAGGTATAAGCAATGGAAAATTCTAAACAAGGATAACAAAATCTCTGATATCTTAACTTCACTAAACATTTATTTGACCTACTTTGTGTGTTTTAACGAGATTTACAAATTATTATATCGCAGGGTTTTGTTTATCCCTTATGGATTATTAGTTTGCAAAGTTTACCCACAATGAAGAGAACTTCAGAGGTTATGGTGGATGAAATAGTTAATATAAATTATTGTACGGTTAATTTTATAATACAATTTTTCGTTGTAAGATTTTTAGCCGAAGAGACTTCTAAAGAATACCTAACTACACAGGTTACTCATCAGTCAGACAGCCTTTTAAAATGACGATGACAGATCATGACTATGCTGTGTTTCTTAAGTGTCATGGGCAGATACCCTGATTCTCTGAGTTCCGAGTTCCACTTTAAGGTTGCAATAAAGGACGGACTTTATATGTAGGTCGTGTTCCCTTTGTAAGCATTGTCAGAACCTGTGGTATTTTTGCGTTTTAATTGTCACTCTTCTTGGGGTTTTATTTGTCAGACTTCATCATTTTCAAATTGCCCAAATTTTACCACATAATATACATATCCGTATAAATTAATGAAATATTTAGACATCCTTTCTAATAGCGGGATAAGAAGTAATGACACTTTGATAACATGCTTAGTTATGCTCTTACTAGACAACAACAATAATAATACTAATAATGATGATGATTATGATTATGAAACTTAACCAAAAATTGAATTATTATGTTTAATACCATGATCAACTTAGATACAAATATAAAGGATCTTTCAACAAGTGTCCTATCTCTTAGGGGATGCAGCACCGAAAACCCCAAATCCAGCAATTTTCAACCAATCTTGCTGAAATGTTTACCACTTAGTTCTGATGCATAGTGGACATAGAATTAAAAATTTGGTTTTTATATCTTAAATAGTTTTTGATTAATTTGTGAATTACAAAATTTGGGCAAAATTCAAACCGCTCCACGTGATGAAAATTTTCAGAATTTTAATTTTTCTATTTCTTAAAATATTCAGATGTTTATGAAGAAAAGACCTATAATATGAATTTCTTATACTGTCTTTAGTTACAGAGGAAAAAAATGGGCATGGAGCAAACAAAAAAGTCAAAAAATATTAAACCTTTGAATTTATACAACAATAACTTTAAAAATATAATGCATATTAAAAATTCATATGACAGAAACCTTAGTTTACTTTCTAAGAACACTTGTTGAAAATTTTAGAGGGACTGAATCAAAACTGCATCGCGTGGAACATTTCGAATGACAAAAAATGTTGAAAAAAAAACTATAACTGAGTAAATCAAATTTTAAAATCCAAAACATTTTCCTTCTCAGCTACATCCCTTGAAGTAGACTAAAACCCTTCAGATAGGTAAGCTGGGCCCTCCTGCCTCTTGCTGCCTCTTCCTTCTCTCTGCTGCAGCAGGTTCCTTCAATTTTAATTTCCTTATGGATGTTTTAGAAGTTACCTTCGCAGAAATTGCTGAATGAAGTAAGGGTAATTGGTCCTTCCCTTGTCTAATTTTTAGAAATGCTGGTGAACTCTGTGTCCAGTATGTCTGACTGCAGCGTGAGTGAGGCAGAACAACCAAAATTGAATTAACTGATGATTAATGTCATAGCAACCTGAAGTCTCTTCTTTGAAACAAATATTTCTTTTGGGCAATTATGCCATATCACGTTATGTAAACTTTCATTTGCATTCTGTGTCTTACCCAATGTACATCTCCTTAGGATTTCATCTGATGCCTGGCTTTGGCACACAGGCATTACTTTTCTTACCACATAAGGCCTCAAGTATGTTGTTATGTTTAGGTGTTTCTTCCCATGTATCGTTTAGCCTATTCATAATCATAACTATGTACACAGTCAACAGAAAGTCAGTTGTTTCAAAGAATGTTTTACCTATATAACAGTTATATGCACGTTTTGATGTATAAAATACCTTTATAAATGTTAAATGGCACACTAAAACTCATCAATTATGTATAAACAATATGTAGTTTAACGAGAAACACAAGAAGGTATATGATCCTGTACTCCTCTGAAGGAAAATAAGCCCTCTTGAATGGCAACATAATGAATAGCATTCAATGTTACAAACAAGCCCTATTGCCATTTTTAACTTCCAAAATAATTTTAAAAATAATTTCTTATGTTACTGGCTTATTCCAGAGAATGTTGCTTTGTGTCTGTGGGTCTTATCCTCGATTTCACCAACATATATTAAAGTCGACGTTAACAAATGTAACGAAACAATTGTCACAGCGCTAACAAAACTGTTAAATTTCTTGCATTTCATCAACCTGTTTTCTGAAAATGTTAGCAAACACGTGTTAACGTCAAGATATTTGTTAATATTGCAACTATTGAGGGATATGGATGAGTCGTATTATTTTCTGAACGTACTGCGATGCACTTTTGTTTACATTTTCGTCTGCACACAGCTGAAAAATGGCGGGTAAACAAAATCGTAAACAAAAGTAGTGAGACAAATTTTTCATCCATGGATAAAGAACTATTAATAGAATTGGTGACGAAGGATAAGGATATCGTGGAAAATAAGAGGACGGAAGCGGTGAATGTAAAAGAAAAACCTGTCACGTGGGAAAATACTGAAAACGAATTCAATTCAAATCCATGAACGAAACAACTTCGTCAGTATTAGTTAATTTAAAGCGAGGTGCGAAGGACAAGTGACGAGTGACGAATGTTTCAAGACGGAAGGTGGAGGTGTATTTCCCATATAATTCAGTGAATTATAAAATCGCAAAGTTATTAGCACTTGAAGCAACGGCGAGATCGGCATATTCCTTTCGTTGCATATTCTAACTTCTCTTGTACTTCCGCAGTAACCTTCATATCAACTTGTTTCGACAGTAGAAAATGTTCTTCTGTTAGCTCCTCAAAATAATTTATCCTCATAGGCCGTACTCTATTACGAATGCCATTTTTATGTCTTAAATATAGCAAATCGACAACTGCGTTCACAGCCGCCATCTTGACAATTCTACAATTGTTAAGGACTTAACAGAAATTTGGTTTGTTAGTTTAACGAGGGATTTAACACGAGTCTTAGCTAACACTTGTTGGTGAAATGCAATTTTTGTTAAATCTATTGCTAAACTCGTGTTAAGTCTTAACATCTGTTGGTGAAATCGGACATCATGTATTAGCCTCCTTTGACGATTTGCGTTTAAGAATGAGTTTTGGTGTCTTTGAAACACAACTGAATATCTGACTTGAGTGCATCGTAAAAGGATTTATGGAAGTTTATTATTGAAGAGCTGTATATCCCAACATACCTACCTCTTGGCAACAAGTTACCTGTCTTTTATAGTTACATTTGCTCTCAACTTTTAAATATGTGCATATCTACTACAATGGGCCATTTTACTATTGCGTTTTACTTAGAATTAGATTATAAAATGTATTTTAGTATAATATTTGAAATATAACTATCAATTTTATGATATTGGATTTTTTTTATCAGTTTCGGTTAAATTTTAAGTCATTTCTTCCACTACTTACATGACCTACCACTGGTCTTATCTTTCTTGGGTTGAACCTCTATGGCTATAATAGAAAACTAACATTTTCTATGAGTTGCACATGACCGAAATAATTACTTCTTCCATTTAAAGCAATGCTTGTGTAATCTACGAAACATAAGGTTCCACTGGAAGGATATTGAATACCGCTTAATAAGGCGCCGGAAGGACTTCTTGTTTACGGACAAACAACAGGGAATAGTGAAGTGGGAAAGACGTTGCTACACTGCTAAATTAACATTTTCGATATGTCGTAACATTAGAGCACACACCATTATAAAAGAAAATTACATAACTATATATTACCATCATGTCTGTTGATTAATATATTTAGAAATTTCAAATTCTAAGCTTCTGATTCTCAAAAAAGAAATACAATTTTAGCTTTTGTGCTTAATCATTTTTAACTGAAATTTTAAGAAATTTCAGATGATATAGACAAAGAAGTACAAATTAATTAGGTCTGTTTCATAACACAAGCTTAAATTTAGAACTTTTGCCTGTTATATGGACAATTTAGTCTACAAAGCTCGTCCCTGTCAAAGAGGACCAGACATTCTTTATAATATAAATTGGATAGGATCATAACGGTACAATAATCTATAAAATGTCAGCGACTTTGTTTAATGCTTAGGAAAAATGTAACGGAATGAAGGTGAACATATGAAAAGAATAATAAAGTCCTTTTGTTTTTGTTTTTATATTTATCGCCCTTTTACGTAGGTCATATCGAAGAATCAATGGAACAGTTGAAATGATAAGCATAAGGGAATACTCCGAAAAATACAAAACATATGCAGATAACTCACTCTGACCGAGATTCAAACTTAGGAACTCCTGAATCTGAGGCAGATACAATACCCCCACATCAAAGATGCGGATCATTGTAAATTACTATCAAAGTGTATATCACATCCGTTTGCAGATCATAAAGCTAGCTTGTTTCACGTAGATACTCATACTAGACTACAAAGTCTGACAGAATTTACCCCTCTGGATGACTCAGTTGACTAAATTCTGTCCTAGTGATTCCTAGGGTTCACTAGGCTTCCCTAGGGTCTAGGGTTCACATCCGGACCAGGCCGATGACTTTTAAATGCACTTAAAACGGACAGCCCCATGTTAGCATATTTACTGGTATAAACAAACTGCTGATGTCGAAATTTCGGTACACGGATAATGCATTATGTGATTTTGACAAATAACAGTGTTAATTTTGTTTAAAAAATAAAATAAATATTATATTGTTGAATTGGTTAGTTAATTTATATCAAGAATGGAACACATAAGAAAGATTAAATGAGGGTAGAAGTGGATGCTGAAGGAAATGTAGAAAGAATAGAAGCAAAGGCCTTAAAACCTTTAAATGGTATGGGCATGTCCAAACAATGAATGAGGAAAGCTACCAAAGAAAATTGTTAGTTGGTCAGCACCTTGGCGAAATAAACGTGGAAGACATCGACTCACATGGGATGGAATTAATAGAGCCATGGAGAAAAGAGGATTAGAAGTGGGACAGTGGAATGACAGAGAAGTAGGAGAACTGGTACAGGGCAACAAGATACTTCCTGAAAAATGGGAAGCCTATAATAGAAAAAAAGTAAATTAAGTAATTGTATTGCCTACGTTTGGTTACATAAATATTTACACAAATTTCAACGTTCGCATATCTACAGTAGGTACTTTTAATTTATCCTAGAATCCATACATCCGAACACGATGTTTATTGTGTATGCCACACATTCTCCTTCGCCAATTTTAATTTATGAGCGTTTACCTGCTACCTTTTGACCAAATTTATCCTGCTTCCACTCTCCTCTTTAATTAACGTTTTATTTTTATTTTTGTATCTTTTTATTCGCGTTTCCTTATTCTCCTCCAGTGCTTTTCCAACAGTTTCACTCTAATTACTAAAATTTTATCACACACTTAAGCTGCTCCAACCGATCCCTATTTCACTGTAGCATCACTTTTGCTATGCGTTCCTACAACTTTCAATTACAGTTACCCAAACAGTTTTATTAACCTTGTTACCCTTTCAATTCAATTCATGCCAGAGGATCTACTCCCATTAGTCCTGGACCCGTAGGACCAAGGTCCCCCCCCCTCCCCATCTGGTCCTGTGGACTCAAGAAGGGATGGAAGTGGATAGGCCACTTACGCGCGCCAACACCAAAATGGGAAGGCTACCGATATGACCTCGGTGTGGCCGCCTGGCGATCTAGCACACCTTCTACTAGCTATGCTGGCGTTTCCCTCAACCCCGTCCGGAGACGTACCCGATCTCCCACGGGTATCGGGAACCACTGCTCCCTCGAGTCCAACCCAATCCGAACAACTCTCTAACAGGGAGGGGCTCGAATGTTCCCTTGAAAACTTTTCCAGTCTTTCTCGGTCTATTAATTACCAAAATTTCTCTTTCCCTGAACGTAAATTATTACCCGATATTTTACTGCTGTATATATAACACACTCGCCTACTACTTCCTATCTGATTACAATTTTCTTCATAAATTTCTCCACATTTTTAAAATTACTCTCAGCTCTTTATATTCCTTTCTTTTCTTTCGCACTTTCCTTTCAGCTCAGAGCTTCTATTATTCAATCCATTACTACACTTTCGAGATCACTCACATTCCTTCTCTTTTCCGTTTTGACCAAAAATTCTTACCCCACTTGCCTTGTTTTGCCACACTGTGTACTGTTTCCAATTCTTTTGTGCTCATTGGTTCCCTATATACCTAACATCACTTCCATCTTCTGTGCCACCAACATTTTTCATCCCTCCATATCCTTGTCTAGCTTTATTTTGCTCATTTCTTATTCTTCCCAACCAACACATATTTTCTCAGCCGTTATCTTATCCATCCGATCGAACTGGTCTTAAGTACATCTTCTCATCTCTTCATTTATTCCTAATTGTCTTGGGAATCGTTCTAGTACTCCAGTACATGCAACATATGCCAACATCTTGCAATGATTGTTAAGTTTTTGTTGTTGTCATACCTTCAAATTCCCACAGTCATCTGTCAGCAATCTCCTTTCCCTTTTTTCTTGTTCTGTCGCCCTCTTGTTCACTAGTTCTAACGTAATTGCCCTCTTTGTTTCCTTATTTTCCTTCCTCCAATTGCCGTGTTTTGTTCTTTACGTTGGTTCCTCATCTACTGATAGATCAAACCTCTTGACAGTATAATGCCCTGTGCTTCTGGAATCGTCAAAAACTTTATATTTTTTGGTTTAATGCTCGCAGGTTATCCTTGTGATTGTTCTCCCATCTGCTGGTTTGCCAATTCTCTATAATATGGTTTATATATGTAATTTACTTGTCTATGCACAACTCTTCTGTGCTCTAATAGCCTTTTTAATAATTCTCTTTTTCTTCGCAAAATGGAAGGCTTCACAGATCCCAATCTTTTCATCTACATTACTAATGTACTTTTTAAACGATCATGTATTTCACATCTTACGTCGCTTCAATTCCCGACTTCGCCAGGTTATAATTTCCTTTTTTGATCTACTAAATTCTGTATGTACTCTTATTTTTATGGTCATAACTTATCTCATAATTTCCTCTCGTTCATTTCTTACTTCGTCTCATTTATTATCTTTGTCTAACTAAATACTTTGTTCCAACATACCGTCTAGTTACTTCAGTTCTCTCGGCGCGTTTTCTCTTGTCTTTATTTGCTATGTTTTTATCACCTCTTTGAGCTTATTTGCGGAGTCTATCCCATCGGAAATCCTCTCACTACCCGCACTCGACTCGTACTCCGTATAATTGACAGAGTATAATCATATTGTAACATATTTCTACCAGGCAGCATTACTTCGGCTTTACCTTCAGGTATCTTCCAGTGGCAGACAAGCGGTCAAACGTTAATCAATCCTTTGTACATGAATGCGTATTCCAATGCAAGGAAGACATGGGTACTTGTGCTTTACACTCGTGGTTCCCATAATAAAGCGAAATTACAGCTTTGCACTCAGTGAAGCATATCTGTTTATTGATTACTCCACAGGATTCCGGAATTTCGGTTATGTGTAGTCCAGTGACAAGTGTCAGAAACATAAACCGTTAAATACCCTCAAATTTGGACATGAAGATTCATGATATTATAGGAATGGACTCCATGATTATCGGAAATAGCACACGGCCAACGGTATTCACTACAAGTGAAAGATTCTGTCACAGTATTTGAATAAAGACGACAACAATTTCTAATACAATCACCAGGAATTCTATATTTTACCAAGCGGCCAAGAAGTATTTGTCCCTCTGCTTCTCGCTTGCTATTTGCAACACGTAAACGGTATCCAGTGCAGGAAAATTGGTGTACCCAATTTCGAGACGCATTCTGAAATTAAATTTTAGAAAAATTGGACCCTTCCGCATTTGTAGTGTACAAAGATACTATGTGCATTGCTTATAATGTATTCAATAACGTTATTTGTGAAATTTAGCTTCTGGAATTGGAGGCTGCTAAAATTAAAGTTTGCTAAATAATAAAAGTATGCCGCACACAGCTAAATGTGTAAACCATAATAGAATTAATTGTTATTTAAGCTATAACCAGATAGAACAGTATCTTAAAATAATTATAATCTATACACATATACGGAATTATCTCTTATCTAAAAGAAAAACATTTCTGCATATGAAAAATTTGTTTAGGTACAATGCAACAAGTTTTAAATATAGTTATTGATCCTTTATGACACTGAAATAAATTGTTTAATTTACATTTTACACAAAGTTATATAAAAAGCGAGGTGGTATTTAGCTATAAAGCTGAGTATTGGTTTCATTATTTATATAATAAAAGTTTGAAATAAATTAATATATACATAACTACTATCAAAGCAACCTGTTTGAAAGGTTTGTTTCAATTTCAAAGTGTATTTGTATAAATAATGAATATTTCACTTAATTTTGTTTTGCCATATCCTTACTTTTCAAAACCAAGTATTTTATGAACTCCTCTGTTCCAATAGAGAGGCGTCTGTTTAATTCCTGTGCAATGTGGCATTCCCTCCTTAATATAACATACGGCTGGCCAGTAACAACCTAGTGTGGTGTATCCATCGTGTTATTTTTACCTCTTCTAAGCATGTAGCAATAACATATATAAGGCACTCCTCGAGAGGCTTTAGGCTGCCTATGTTGGGGCGACGGGTGGTTATGGCATCCATCTACATATATAGACACAGGCATACAAGGCCTGTGAGGTTGTTAACCCTACGAGGCAGCTGCCTTCATCCCCAGGAATTAACCTGGTTCTCATTTGTGTTAGAGGCTGAGTGAACCCCAGTGCCATAGTGCAACCAGAAGGATTATGGTATCATCGGGAATCGAACCCGCAACCTCCTGGCTTGCAGTCTAGTGGCGTAACTACTAGGCTACCGCGCGTCTAACGGCAATAACACCCTTTACCTTAAACTTATGTTTGCATTTTAGTTAATTGATGGAAATTAATCATTTCTACACACTAACCGTATATAGACTAAGGTTTTTGATAGATTGAGTCAACATGAAAAATTCAATGCCATGGCCGGGATTTGATCCACGGATCTCCTGGTTTCCGTCCAGTCGCTCTAACCCATTGAGCTACCATGGACAACGTGCCGTCCTGACATTAAATTCTCCATTGGACACGTATATATCCCCGGTAAATCACCAGGGGCTCTCGCATTCGAGATACACCGTTTGTGGCGACTTACTATCGTAATGATGAATCCTTGGGCTCAAGTACTTACGATAGTAAGTCACCACAAACGGTGTATCTCGAATGCGAGAGCCCCTAGTGGTTTACCGGGGAAATATACAAGTCAAATGGAGAATTTAATGTCAGGACGGCACGTTGGCTATGGTAGCTCAATGGGTTAGAGCGACTGGACGGAAACCAGGAGATCCGTGGTTCTAATCCCGGCCATGGCACTGAAATTTTCATGTTGACTCAATCTATTACTTTTGCATGATAACTGTTTCTTATTTTTGGTTTACTTAGCAATGAGTTCCGATGCTTTATTAAATAAAATACTCCCTGAATATACGTATATAGTTAAGAACAGTATAATTCAAAACTAAAAACCAGAGCCAACTCGGTACAGCTATTCATAGAACAAAAAAGTAAAACCGACGGAGGTTTGAAGATAAATACTTTAATATTTAATTAAACAAACCATTGTGTGTGTATTTTACATTGTTTAGTAAGTAATACTGTCAGCTGTTTCTTTAATAATTTAGTGCATTCTAATTTCTCCATATTGTTTATTTCATACACATATTTAACTTCGATATCCAAGAGATGTTTCATGAATACCCCATTTCAGTTCCTGTCAAAATGATGTATCAAGATTTTCAAGAAAATTCCAAATGGCAATTTACCCAAAAATAGCTCTAAGAGCTTGATTAAAATTGTATATATTAAAGATATGTACAAAACAGATAAAGTGTATCCATTAATTTTCTGGGAGTAGCCTTTTTAGCCCTCTTTATTTAGACTAGATTTTGTGTAATGTGATTTCAAATACACATAGTCCTTGGCATGTAGTTATTCCAAGAGTATTAAGGTTAGCACAAAGTTTCCAAGTTCATAAACGTTTTGACTCCCACTGCTCCCCATCGAATCTATAATGAAATGTGTAATTCAGCTGTTTCAACAAGGATTTATCTGGATTAAATTGCGGTAGATAGAAAAATTAAGGTTCATAAGAATATTTTGTGTAACTACTAATAAACGATAGGGAGTGGGGGAAGTTACGTCAATATAGCTAAAGATCAGACTTGTAATATAAGAAAGACAAATATCATAAACACGAAATCTCGCTTTCAGTGGAATGAAATTGTCTCGCAGTCCCGAAGGAGGTCATCCGAGACTGCAACAGATTAACTTCATCCCGTGAAATCAGAAATGAAGATACTTAAGTCGCAATATTTGCTTCTGCGGGAAGAATCGATGGTAGAATGGAAGGTTGATGTTACTTAGTATCCCGGGAGGGCCATTATTCCACAAGCTCCAACTCGCCGATATAGCTCAGGGATTTTTTTGTTCTCTGTTGATGCTGGCTTACATTCAAATGCTTTTTCCGTTGCAGGATTTATATCCTTAGAGGTGAGTAAGGTGCAAAAGTTATATGTTGAAATATACCTTCAGCTTTGTAAGGGCATCACTTTCCAATATATCCTCAACAAAAGTGCATTTTCTTTTCTTTTCTTGCGGATGGCAAAGTTAGCTCCTTTGACTGGAGTCCTAATTGCAGATCTCGCCAATATACAAAATAAATATTACGTAAATAACAAGCTAGATATATCTGTTGTTGGGCCCAAATGACCTCTCACTCACTCACTCACTCACTCACTCACTCACTCACTCACTCACTCACTCACTCACTCACTCACTCACTCACTCACTCACTCACTCACTCACTCACTCACTCACTCACTCACTCACTCACTCACTCATCCACTCACTCACTCACTCACTCAACCACCAACCTACACACTCATTATACCTGTGGCAATTAATTTGCATTAAATGTCATAAGTAATGATTAACATTATCCACCTGGTGGTGGATATAACTGTATTGTTGTTGCAAGGTAATATTTGTTTCTAACATAATGTACATTTGTGGCACTTTGAAACATTTAAGAATAAATTTTTTTAACCCTAAAATTATTTTCGTAATTAACCAGTTAATGCAAAATTGTCATATTTTATGTATTATCTACGGATGCGAAATTAGTTCATCTGTATTCAGTTGTAACGTGTTTCTTTGTCTTATAATACAAAATACAATTAATGATTGGAAACAAGAATGGTGTGGCCGGGAGTGAGATTTAAAGTATATTGTTCCAATATTTTCTGTTTTAGACGGATTAGAGGTACTTAAATTAAACTGCACTGAAGTGACTGGTTCATTATCAATAAAAAGTTATTTTTGAAGTGATACTAGCAATGTTACATTGTGTTTGAAGTACTTACAGTGAGTACATACTAACTCCTGCTTCTAGCTAAAATACCAATGAAATGCTGATATGCTGTAAGCCTTCTAACTGGTATTTTTATTACTAGATGGCATAGGTAATAGTACCACCTATGCTGAGGACTAGTGTTTATTTCCATTAACAAATTTCAGTGATAACTATAAGGAAATAGTTCCGAGTAGCTGTATGCTTTCGCAGATAATACAGAAAAGCTGATAATGAGAGGCTAGTTACGTTTTCCTCCATTACTTTTGCAAACTGTGTAATAGAATACCTTTATATTGTGCTTCGTTTTGTTTATGCACAATATTAGGTTTTAGGGTATCCGCAGTCTCTCATACTACGACCTACTGGAGATCCATTGCCGTTACAACACCTACATTGAAGGACTAAAGTGAACGAAGCTTAGTAGGCTGCAGGAAGGAAGTTCAGTAAGGCCCATATCAGTTCCTAAACTGAAGACACGTATGAGAGGCGATATTCAATAAGTCTAGTGTGAATCAGGCTACACACGGCTAGTGTGAACGAACAAATAATTTCTAAATTACTTAATTGTTGTTTTAAATAATATCCTCAATTTTGAGTAATATCGGATAATGAATTAAGTAGATTAAATTATGCTCGTTGAGCTTAATTTTAGTGCTTACTTATCCGAAATTTATGTTCCAGGATAAGGAAAACCGGCGGAAAAAACTTATCCAGGTAACTCACCCTGAGCGAAATTTGAGCTGAGGACCTCTTGATTTGGAGTCAGACACACTACCACTACTTTAAGTGGCGAGTAGTGAGCTAATGCTTGTCTTTCTGGTGCGACGAGAAGAGTTGTACTTCAAGAAGATGACAAGCAGTGAGTACTACTATTGTTTGGGATTGGAGACAAATTTTGTTCGATTTCCCAGTGAATGAACCTTCGGAAGGAGAAGCCGCCTCGGTAGCAGTGGTATCGTCACTGCCTCACGTTCAAGAGGTCCCGAGTTCGAATCTCGGCCAGGGTGAGTTACCTGGATAGGGTATTTTCCGGGGTTTTCCCTTATCCTGAAAGACGAATGTCGTGTAACTCTAAGCTCTATGGACCCTGGGCTCAGTTGAGTATCATTTCACCTATTCCACTCATTGTCCGATATGACAATGTCGGAGGACGTAAATTACAAAAAAGGCAGTGTCTAACATAAATTTTTCGCTGAAGCACCGAAAGTGTACAAAGAGTCGAATAAAGAATTGTTGTGCATGTGTTTAATGCACTCACAGAGAAGAATCCGTCGTTGTTAGTGAGAGAAGTCGAACAGCTGTGCTCTGAACTTACAGGTTGAGTGTAAGATGCGTAGGAACATTGCTACATGAAATTGAGACAACAGGAAAACTTACCACTCCAGGTTTCGCTCTGTGGCGAAAACGCTATTTAAGGACAATCAGATTGTACCGGGATACATGTCGCAAAAAATATATATTGACGAGACTTGGGTGAATGAAGGACACACAAGTATGGCGTGACACGACTGTAAAGACTGAAAGACAAGCATTTTTCAAGGTATGTGTGCTGGTTTAAGAAAAATCCAAGTGGAAAACGCCGAAGGCCTTTCATTATAAACTTGTTTCAGTTTCATTGCTCATTCATTCAGTTTCAACTTGCTCAGTTTCATTATAAACTTCATTGTTTTTGCATGCCTTCATATCCTTGTTTGTATGATTTTATCTTCCTGGCAGTTATTATGACGTTTACTGCAGGTTTAAATGTGACGGGAAGGCACCGCCTATGGCCTATGGCGCGAAAGCATTAGCCAATTAGGATGAGAGAGATTTTTGTTGTAATTTACGTCCTCCAACGTTAAGTCGGAAGATGAATGGAATGGGTGAAATGATGCTCAAATGAACCCAGGGTCCATAGAGCTTAGATTTAACCGACATTCGTCTTTCAGGATAAGGGAAAACCCCGGAAGAACCTTATCCAGGTAACTCACCCTGACCGAGATTCGAACTCGGGACCTCTTGAACGTGAGGCAGACGTGCTACCACCACGCTACCGAGGCGGGCGGTGAGGGGAAAGTATCACGCGGAGTGATACATGTCAGCGGGGCATGGTTATATGAAACTGAGATTTGGCATGTAGCCCAGCGAATAAACAGATTTAAACAAACAAACACAAAGTTGTATGCTTTGAATGTCACACGATAGATGACAGTGAGACGACTGCAACACAATTCCCCTTCTTTTAGTTTGTAAAAGGAGTATAAGAAATGTAGATCATTAAAAGTCCCTATGCGATTTGTAATAAATCTTTTGAATCCTGAATGTCATATGGAGTGAGTTTTGGATTTTTTAAAGGCTTGAATTAAAAACACACTCCCTTTCACTATCTCCTATTATCTTGATTATCTTTCCATGAAATTGAAACAAAATAATTCGATATGAATATAAATCGCAAAAATGTTTGTGTAGGATTAAAATTGACAACATTTCATTGTCGGCTGATCGTGATATGCTGGAAATAGAATATATGGATGGGAGAATTACTGCTCAAGATAAAAATAAATAAATAGTAAATATTCCACATCCGCGTACCCATTATGTTCGGTATCATCCTTGGAACAATAAACTGTAACAATGAAACAACACACAAAGAGTACAATAGATGTAACAGAGAAGTACCCGTATGACGAATCTAGCTGCGAACCAGCCTATAAAAACCACCGGCCCACTTCACTTCGCTACAAAGGAACTATGAGAGCTGATAGCTTTTTGTTACTTTCAGGTTTCGCTTTTTAAAAGAGAACCGAGCCTTTCCGAGAGATAATCACAAAAGCCGTGATTATTAAAGCAGAAGCGCCATTACACATTTCCTAGCCGTCTCCAGTTCGAGGTCCTCTTTGGTTTTTACATCGTTTCATGTTTATGGACTTAAACGATATGACACACAAAAGCTGCAAGGCCGGAACATTTGTGCTGGAATTAACGCGCAAATAAAAGGACAGCATTAGGTCAGAGAAATGCTGCTGGTACAATGGACAGGGTGGCGAGAAGAAAAAGGGTACAATGAAGTCCCTTTGGCTTTTTGTTGTGTCTGAATGAGGGTGGGGATTTATAAAACATTCCTTTATGATAGAAGTTAATCAAATGTAGAGCATCGTTACTGAAGTTCTTCATCAATTTGTTTAAGCTTCTCTAATGTCCAGTGACACCTTTGAATTCTTGTATACTGCTGGATATTAAAAGAAGGCTTCGAGAACAATATCCCGAAGGTGTGGAGGAAAACATGTGTCAGGAAACTATTTTAATTACAATACAGATAATACGAGGTACGTCCAGAAAGTAAGTTCTGTTTGGTAATAAATTGTGTACAGACACAGAAAAATGATTTATTTCACAAAATTCTAAAACTTTTATGCTACTTTTCCACATAACTGCCAAAATTTTGCAGGCATTTGTCATAGCGAGGCACAAGTTTTTGTATATCTTCTTCATAGACGTTCGTCGCCTGTGTCTTCAAGCAGTTGGAAACATGTTCTTTCAGCTCTTCGTCATTGTTGAAGTGTTGAACGCCATGGAAAGATTTGAGATGCAAAAACAGACGAAAGTCGCTGTACGAGGGGTGGTCAAAAACGTCCCAGCCAAATCCCTGTAGGATGTTTTTCGTCGCATTTGCAGTGTGTGTCGTGAAGAATCACAACACCTTTTGACATCGCAAATTTGCCGATAAATTTCAATTGGTTTCACTTTCCTAGCATTCAGAGAACGAATCACAGATCTGATTTCACAAGCATCGGGATTTTCAATCAACACCGACATTGTAAACAAACACAACAAAAGGTACGTGGCTGACAGCGATCTCACAATGGCACACGTTTCTTCTCCTTGATACAGAGCGTCTACCGCGCATGTGCGGAACTGTGATCGCAGCGCTGCAGAGGAGATAAATTGAAACAGAACTTACTTTCTTACCCCTTGTATATCATGGTGTAAAACTAAAATTTTCACCAAATACTCGATAATGAACTAGAAATCTGATTCAGACAAAGCAAACTTACAGCTGTAAGGCATCGCTCAAATTGATTGCCATGACTCTAGCTTTATTCCTATCAGGGTAGACGTAAATGAGTAAATAAACCATGAGAATAAAATATCTGTTGTGGAATATGTAACCGAATATCTATAAATGACTTAAGAAGCAAAGTAACGTAGAAATGAATGCAGTTAATATGTTAATAAATATATTTATAATAATTTTAGTTTTAATTACATATTGAAATAATGAACATATTTTGAAGTTAATATTTTGATACACTTTTGAAAAAGAAAAAATTGGTAAAAATTGTATACTTGGAAGGTGGAATAATATCGGTACATGCGACATCCGGTCGCGTAGGTTTGCAAGTCATGCTGGGCTGTTAGGCGGAGGTCGAAAGCCAGTGAGTCAGTCGCTGCCTCGGCAGAGTTTCGGCATTTAAACCCCAGGATTTTGGCCCAGGCGGGAGTAGTCTCGCGCGTACTACCGGAATCTGCGACGCCCGACTCTCTGACGGCCACGCCTATAATCTTCAAGAATGAACATCAAAAAGCAAGGAGCAGGAACCTTAGACCAGGTAAAAGCCACAGTTGTCGTCGTATAGATAATTTCGTTTGGTTTTGGGTAGATTGTAGAATAAACACTATTTAACCAGAACTACATGTCAAATTGTAACTTAAGCCAACCCTGTCTGGTAATCCAGACCTTGGTAGAAACAACTCCCTCCTGAGCTACCCCCCTTCTAGTAACGTTAAATGGGAAAGTGTAATTTACCTACCAGCTGGCACAACCGTGAACGTTAGATCTGGCGGAGACGCCGACCTCTTAAAATTTTTCTTGAGAGGTAAGGTTGGATACCATATCTCAAAAATGCCGTTCCACCACCACAGTGTATCATCTCGTGGTTGGCACTGCTCCCTGTTAACTGTCTTCAGGGATTTGATCCTGTCGCATGCCTGGTTTCTACGTTAATCCTTATATGTATATTTTACTGTTTTATGATCTAAAGCACCCCTCTTCAAATGTTCTTTTGTAGAAACTGATTAATTTATTCTCCCTTTGATAACTCTAAGGGACATGTAGATCTGGTTTGCGTAAAACGTGTTTACACTTGTGTTTCACTTTTCAGCACAAGAGCTAATTTTTTACATTTGTTCTACGTTTTTCCCTAAATTGTTTTTTGTTGTACTTACAATACAGATGTATTTTTTTTATCTTGAAAAGTGCAGAGCGATGCGCAGTGGTATCTGGACGAGTCCACCTCAGAACGGTTGCAACTGGAGGGGAGGGCAGGTCAGTTGCGTACCAGTTGCAAGCAACTAAACACGTACAGTGCTACTCGGTGACACTACAGCTAGTTTGAAAATGTGCTTGTCTCCTGGTTCCAAGAGAGCATTTATAAATGACGCCTCTTAGCAGCATATTAGGAAATAAAGTGCTACATTTAAAAACTCGAGAAGTAATAACCAATATCCACAGATTTATAAAAAAGGAACAATGGTCTGGGTCAGCTATAAAAATCTGGGGAAGGGTATCTGAGGCAACAGTTCTGTCTTAAAGCAGTTTAGGAGAGTTATTAAGGAAAGAAAAGCCATTGGTGCCAATGCAACAACGTCCTTCTCTATGCCCAGTAAACAAAGATTAAAAACATGCACAAAATCTAATTTGGATGTTTTAATTCAGAAGTAGTTAGGCGAACTATGAATAATTTTTAAAGCACAGAAAAACTAAGACCAACTTTGAAGAAAGTGCTTATGAAGCTAAAAATTCTACTGACTTCCAAGGCAGTGTCTGAACATTAAGAAGAATTCTTTTGAAGCAGGGATAATTGAAAAAAAAAACACTAAGCGTGACAGACAAATTTTAATCGAACATCGCACCATACGTGCAAAAAAGCTTAAGTATTTACGAAATATTCGGAGTTATCGAAGTGAAGTTTATATGGTTTATATGGATGAAAATTATATAAATACAAATAATACTGGACCATATGTCTGGAGTGAAATACGTTACAGGGACTCTGCAGCGATATTGAAAGGCAGACAGTTGTTTATCATGCCTGCTGGAAGAGAACAGAGTTTTGTTCCAAATGCCTATGTACTATTTAAGACGCAACAAAAGCATGGAAATTACTACCATAGTAACAATTACAACTTATTTTATCAGAGCTGGAAAACTGGCTTCGAGAATGAAATTTGTTTTTAGACACCTTGTGCACCGCCCGCGTAGGATTCCTGTCAAGATAAAATAATACATCTGTACCTACATGTGATTACACAAGAATGAGCATGGATTTATATCCCTCCCTCCCCCAAAACAATAAATTTAACAATATGGCAGCCATTTCTAAAACATTGCAGATTCCTACATATTTTATATGTAATTGTATCTATTCTTTTTGTTTTACTACAAGGAAAAGTTAAAATAAAAGCGCAATGTTCATGGCATGTTAATAGAGACACTTTAAATGTATAATCATCTTTAATATTATGGATTAATACCATTCCGCACGCTATGCATGTTTAGGTATCAATTGCTCTATGTAGCATTATTTTTCCTTATCATTTCTAATATTTTATTGCCACCTGAAACAGTTTCTTGAGAATTCAATGACTTATTGATATAACTGATTTATTGCCCATTATGAAAATTGCAAGTGTGTAAATATTGATTGACTTTAGACATCAAGAGCATTTAATAGCAGCTTTTTAAGGGAAATTGGGTTTATTCCTCCCAAATAAGTTAAACTCATTATGCTATTTATGGACTGTTATATATATTACCTAAGAGTCCATGTCCTGGCTAGAGATTGATGTATTTTATTAAATAATCCCAAATGTTGTTCTTTGAAACAGACTTAAACATTCTTGCTAAATGAATGATATGAAACAGTGAATGTTTGTACTTTCAGTCTATTTTAGATCTTTATGCCACATATTGTTTGCTGACATTAGCGATATTTCCGCCTGCTCATTCTTGTATAAAAATAAACTATTAAATATTATTCCATTGTGTAAGGACCTGATTGCAATAAAATTTTCCATAGAAAAAGAGAAAAACAATGAAATCCCTTTCTTAAATTTGAAACTTACCAGAAAACATAATAAAATTGAATTTGGCATACATAGAAAGGAAACACACACAGAAAATTTCATAAAATCAGATGGTTATAACCCAAGACAACACAAGCATGCTGTGATGAACAGTTTAACTTACAGGCTTGTTAATGTACCTTCAAACAAGATAGAATATATCAAAGAGTACGAAAATATCATTCACATTGCTGAATCCGCCTGCGGTGCCGTATGTAGTAAAAGCGGGCGTTAAACACTACACATTTTTCACATTGCTGAATACAATGGATTCAGTGCTGAATTGCTCAACAAGAAAATTGATAAATTCATAACTACTCTTTCCGCAATCAGCAATGAAACTTCATACAGAAAATTTACATATAATCCCAGAGCTACACACCTTTTTCAAAAAGTCTTCAAAGAACACAATATTACTTTGGCCCCACAGAGCAAATTTAGTGTACAACACCTTTTGAAATCACATAATACAAAGGAGATACCCACAGACAAAAAATCAGGTGTGTACCGGATAAATTGCAAGGGCTGTGACAACTTTTACATTGGAAAAACAAAAAGGAACTTGAACATTAGGCTTAAAGAGCATTTTAGGAACATCAGGAACAAGGAAATAGATAAATTGGCGGTAGCGTAACATTTTTTGGAAGGAGAATGATGATATAGAACGAGAAATTCACTTATTAAAAAGTGTCCAAGGTCCAGCTGCATTAACCTCGTGGGAAAAAAGAAACTTCATAAAGGAACATGAAAGAAAATTGTTTAATTTCGACACTACCTTTGAAGAAAATCCAAATTTTAAGTTCATCAAGATACCGACAGAGACGCACTTATCACCGCCGAGGAGTTCAGCGAACCGACGTCCATTAGTTGATAACAGCTGATGATGTTAGGAAGATCCTAACGAAACGCGTTCTAGGTCAATACTAGCAATAAGTGGAGCGTTGAGAACTAGTAAGAATCAAAATTGCATTATTAAATATTAATTCAGGAGCTATTACAATTATATATTATACAGTAGCATACATATATATTTTTATACTAGTATGGTAAAATTGTATCATGAAGAAGCCCTTGAAAATATGTATAAAATGGTATAAGCTTCAATACTTATTATTTACCAATAAATGTAGGCTTATTTACTAAGGGAAGTCTGCTAGCTTTCGTTGAAAGTAACGGGACTACTTTTTCAAAGTTGTTGCTACCCTTAGCACATAGAGGGCCTTTGTGTAGCGAAAGAAAGCAATTTACAGTTTCTCCTAGATAGTTGGAAAAAAAAACTGATTGTTGGGTAGAATCAAGACTATCTGTTGAAGTCTCAGGCAGGAGTAAGTGCCATCATTCAACATCAACCGGCTTTACGTACTATGCATGCACTGAAGCGCGAGGTGCATCCGACATCAAACATATTCTCATATCAAAATAAGTGGCACGCAATTTACTGAAAACCTGCAGACATCCGAGTAACTCGGAACGCTGACATAAACCTTTCTTTTTACAAGAACCCTGAGCAAACCCCAAATTCCCTCTCCAGCCACAGCACCTACTCCATAGCATTTAGCTGTGATAAAATACTCGGAGGCGGACCCTGAGTTAATAACTCCTCCTCGGCCACAACACCGACGAGTACCTACTATGAAGGCAAGAGGATGTTGCTTCGAAGCCCGACGGAGCGAGGGACCTTCGGGAGAATGCAACGTTATGAATTTGTATTGAGAAAGAACAGTAAAAATGTGATCATAAGAAGTTGAAATTTAAAATAGAAAGAGAGACGACTAGGTTTGAAAATAAAATCGCCCCAAAGGCTAAAAATGGCAAATGAAACTACCATTTTCAGGCCTACGGTGAGCTAAAATCAATATACCTACATATATTTTACTGCATTTTATCTTAGGTATAAAGAAAATGAATTTTACTCAACTCTTACATGTACTGTGTCATAAATAAGTGACAGTGAGTTGTTTTGTCTTAGTTTCTTTATTCTCGGTTGAACCAGATCTCTCTTTGACATATTATGTTATGAGGTGCGTCCATACCAACCTCTCATTAATTTTCCATCAACTATTTTTGTAAATATTTTCAGTGCTTTAATGTCTTCTAGTGTCTTCATTTTCAAACCTTTCACCTATTGATATTTATTACATATGAATTTATCAGTCCTTTACATTAATTACTCTTGGTGACATTTTAAGAGTTTAAATCAAAATCTTGTACACATATGTAAGCATAATTGTTACTAAAGCGTCAATTCGTTTGGCTTCATCATGCTCATACTTAGGATTATTGAACAAATGCATAGAAAATTCAAATATCAAGTAATTTCAAGCATGCAGTTACGTTTTCCTTGAACATAAGCGTTTGGTATATATTTTAAGTTTAGTCGCACTGTTAAGCCCATCTTTGCTGCAAACGTGGGCTGTAGATAAGCGCTAATGGATAGAATCACGTAAAACTTAGAATATTTTAAAACTATAGGCCGCCTGAAGAAAGGCGTAAAAGTCGAAACTTTTTCTCAGCTATGTGTAGATTGATTAGGGTTATTTTGACTGCAGATCCCACCTTAAGTAGCAAAGACACAAGGAAGCGGCATGGCACATGGCTTGCCAAAAGTTTGCCGTAAGCGTCATATTATTTGTAGCTTTACTACGAGGGCTGTTCAAAAAATAATGATCATAATTTTTTTACGGTCATAATTTTTCTAACTAAAATTCAATATTATTATATTCCGTTAGATTAATGTGAAACAAACACGCCGCAGTAGTTTCATTGTTGGTACTGCTGGTTCCCGCTTGTGAGAACCAGTCAAGTTCAGACATGTTCACTATCGCCTACCGGTGCAATGGAGGTAACACGCAAGGAACAATATGCGGCTTTGAAGTTCTGCTTTCGTCCCAACTAATCTTCGGTTGAGGCCTATACAATGTTACAGGAGGCCTATGAAGAGTCTTGTCTTCCCTACAGCACAGCTCGAAGGTGGTTTAGAAATGTTTAAAGAGGGGAGAAAATCAATTTCAATGGAAGGTGGATCCGGTGCTCAGTTACTGCTCTTAGGGAAGAAAACATCAACGCTGCTGCTGCCATTGTGAGAAAGGATCGACGAATTACCTTACGATCACTTTCTGAAATACTGAACATTTCATTGGGTGACACATTTCTGTGAAGCAGGCTGGATGCTGCACCACGATAATGCGCGGCTGCATATTGCCATTGTTGTTGCTGAATATCTTGCAAAAATTAACATAAAGGACATCCCTCACCCTCCCTACAGTCCGGATTTAGCCACATGTGACCCTTTCCTATTCCCTAAATTGAAGAAACGTTTTCGTGGGAGGCATTATCCATCATCAGAAGCAGTGGTGAAGGCTGCGGAGGCAATTTAGAAAGATCTCTCAAGAAATTGGTTCCAGCATGTCTTTGTAGACTGGCACAAACGCTGGGATAAGGGCATCGCATTCAGGGGATACCATTTTGAGATGGACCATCAAAATTATGAGGATGAGTAGAGGTACGTTGTCAGAACAAAAGAGTGATCATTCTTTATTGAACAGCCCTCGTAAATTTTGCGAGAAGTATAAGTACAGAAGCTTTCGGGAGTTGAAATGTGTCAAAACTTCTCGAGGAATATGAACGTCCTGGGAGGATGAAAGTCTGGAACCAGAAAAAATGAGGAAAATACAGTAAGCGATTTCATATTGATTGGAAATTGTCAGCAGCATATGAAGAGTGGCTGTGCCTTATATACTGTTGGAATTGCCTCTGTGGTCTAATGGTTACCATTACAAATACCACACTCACATAGATATATAGACGGTGTACAAGTAATAGAAAATACAGCTAAGACCATTAATGTTGCATAATGCTTGAGATATAGCTATGACAAATATTGTAGTGATAATGCAGGATTTAGTGATAAATGAGGATCAAAATAATACATCTTTAATAAATATGTTTTATAATTTAGTTCTAACAGTCTTTTTGTGGAACAAACCTTTCTGGTTGAAAAGAGCATGCAAAAATAAGATTATATTTTCTATTCAAATTTGCACGCTTCCCTATTTGAAGGTCTGAAATACATGAAGAAATCTTCGTCGCTATTCACTGTGTAGCATACAAATGTACAACGTCTGGAGTTTCTCTCCCATGCAGCTCCAAATTCACACACACTGCTCCATCTATTTTTTCCCAGCGCAGCACTTAGCTTGTGAATTGAATTTTCCACTACGCTCATTGATCCATGGAGAGACGTTACTGAAGTTTCTATTTTCCTGATGCTCTCTGGATTCCAGCTACTTATGATGAGCATAATGGAACAAAAGACTTTCGATTCACTGAAAGCATGAATGTATTTGCGCACTGACTCGACATTCTCCAATAAAAATGTTTCCACCATCCGCTCCTTGTACTTTAAGTACTAGCTGTAGAAAACATTTCCACGGAAGATAACCGTAAAGATGTTACCTGATCTGTTTAATTTTCCATTAAATTCCGTAAGCATTACTTGCATAAGAAGTGAGATTCTACATTAAATGGCATAATGACACACTTTTACAAATTATATGCTTAATTCTTTTTAAAACATCCGCCAAGTCTTTGTATTATGTTTGTATGAATTGTATATATCTAGCAAAGAGATATAAAAGTCAGACATATGTAGATGTCCTGAAATATAACCTATTTTAGACAATATTATTTCGAAATATTTGCTGTCGTAAATAAGAGGAGCAGAAGTGCATAGATACAAGCATTAATTTCCTTTCGGGCGTTTAGAAGGATAATTCAAGCAGTAACAGCCATTAGCCTTAATATATAGAGAATACAAAAGGATCCCAGTAAACTAACTTATTTCAGATTTTTGCTGTAAAAGCAAAACAATTGCACGCGCTTTCTCGCTCGTATACACTTTTAGTCAATTTTATAGGTACATCATTAAACGACAATAGTAGATTATGATCACTGGCGTAGTTTGACCACATTATCACCTGGGGATTTTACAAGTACTGTAGGAAATTTCTATTCTAGATTTCTATATATAAAAAGATGAAACTCTAATGTTAACCCAGTGATGGATAATAGCATCTTCACTGTGATTTGCAAAGATATATATGTCGTATTCAACATTAAAGCATGCTTTATTTATTCTTATTACGACGGCTGTTCAATAAAGAATGATTCCAATATTTTTTTTGACAACGTACCTTTACTCATCCTCATAAACTTAATGGTCCTTCTCAAAATAGTCTCCCTGAATGAAATGCACTTGTACCAGCGTTTCTGCCAGTCTTCAAAGACATGCTGGAAACAATTTTTGAGAGATCGTTTAAAATCGACTCCGCAGCCTTCACCACTGCTTCTGATGATGGATAATGCCTCCCACGAAGGCGTTTCTTCAACTTAGGAAACAGTAAAAAGTCACATGGGGTTAAATCCGGACTATAGAGAGGGTGAGGGATGCAATTCACGTTGATATTTGCAAAATATTCAGCAACAACAGTGGCAATATGCGGCCGCGCAGATTGCTTCGCGGAAATGTGGTCTTTTGCGCCTGATATGGACTTGCAATGTTTTCAGGACATCCCTGTAGTATTGCCCAGGTACTGATGTGTTTGCAAGTACAACAAGCTTATAAACCATTCCATGAATGCCAAAGAATGAGATGACCATAACTTTCCCACAAGAAGCAAACACTTTTGCTATTTTAGGTGTTGGTGATGAAAATGATTTCTACACTGAGCTTTGCTGTTTTCCCTCAGGATCAAAATGATAACATTGATGAGGCACAATTGATGGAGTGGTGAATAAGTTAGAAGCAGAAACACATGACAGATATCTGTGTAGATATTCCAATGGTAGATAATATTAACAGAAAGAGAAAAGGAGAAAAGTCAAGAGGATGGAGGAATAAATGTGTAGAGCCTAAGTTTAAGTGATTACTATAAGCCTGGGGAGTAGAAATGGTTGAAGGAAAAGAAACTAGTATTCATAAAGGGGAAAGGAGATATGCCAAACTTTAGAGGTTGCAACTACAGAATAGCTAATATAAGCGTAAAATGCCTAGGAAAATGTTACAATATGGCAGTTGAACCGAATATGTTATGTAGCGTGAGTTATGGGGAATGAAGGAGCAAAGAAAGTTGTCTATAGGCCCTATAGGCCGTTTGGTAGAGAGATCTTAGGTCTACCAGGTGCAAATGTGAAAAAGGTGGCCCAAATTAAACTGGGAGTCTTCAAGGCAGGGCATGATAATGAAGAACAGCTCTTATGATCTTTTATTTGGAAGGAAGTAACATCCTAAGGCAACGTTTAGAATATCAGAACAATAGCTTAAGAAATTATGGATGTATCAATAGTCTTCGACATAATTTGAACAATGATGACTTGGAAGACATTTGGAGAGGGGGAAACATTATTTCAGGCAAGAGTAAGGTGGGGATTCAAGGATATAAAATTTCAAAAATGCTTTAGGAAATTAACTTACACTTGGGAAAGGGCATATATATATATATATATATATATATTGTTGCATATATATATGCAAAAAAATAAGAAATTGCATGTTTAAACACAGCTGCATGAAGATTAAAAGGAACAAATGAGAGTGTCATACGGAATTAGTGCCCCATTCCTGTCGGAGATGAAGTCACTAAAAATATGCTAAATACGTATTAGAATATACAAGGGCTGGTTTGTGAAAAATATAAGATAATAAATCACTAATTGTTTGAATGCGATAGAAGTTATTCGAACAAATGAAAGCTCTCTGAGGTTCCGTACTTTCGTATGCAGACCTTACCATAATCAGATATGGAATGAGGTTTTAAACTGGATTTATGAAGTGAAATCTATATAAAGGATAATTATAAAGAAGAAGGGGTTAAAAATAATGTTCGAAAAGGTGTAATTGACGTGTTTAAAGCTGGTAAACAAGTGCAACAGCAGGGTAAATCCTTAAAAATTATTTTGAGCAGTTTTCTAATTTTATCCCTTTCTCTATCGTTATGACTATGATTTACAATGCTTATTTAATTTATCATACTAAACAAATACCTATTTGCTCACACCTATCTTAACCCAAATTAACTAATTCCTAAAACAAGCATGTAGGTATAAGTTAACATTGGGATGGTACTTCATTATGGCTATATAATCACATGCCTTTTTTATTAAATAAATGAAACCACCACAAAACGAACCTCGGCCTTTTGTGTTACTCATTTCTCTCAATATGATATGCTTCACATGAGGCTGGCTGTTTACTGCGAGAGTATCTGCAGATCAAACTACAAGTTTTCAAATGTATATCACCTACGACATAGTCACAGCAAACGTATCCCTAAAGACCAGAGAAACCTCCCTTGGTAGACATTTCCGCGAGGAACAGCGTGATCGGAATTCCTACGGTTACGTCACTTAGGGAACTAAACTGTCCGCAGAGGCCATATTGGAGACTCATAAGCAAACTCGGTACTTAATTTCAGAATTCCACTGCATTCGTTTCCAGAATACTTGTCATTTTTACTTTCCCTGCCACTGTAAGAAGAGAAAATACTGCATTTTATCTAACTTGATACAAATTATATACGTTAAAGACTCCAAGAATGAAGACAAACTTTAGGAATATTCTTCGCGTGTTTTCCTAGCATAACACAAAAATGAAAAAAAAATCCATAAATTCTAAAATAGATATTTAATTTCTGTATCTCCTAAAGGTGCCACACGAAAATTTTGAAGAAACCTCCTGAAATCAAAAACTGGAGTCTGCTTTTGCTGCTTAAATTTGACTTTCACCAAAACGTTTTATAACGATTATCAAAATATCACATATGTAAGATAATTTCACGAAAATAAAATATATATCTTAATTTTCTTGGATTAGCCTTTGATTTCTTCTTCATTCTTAAAAATATTTGCATTATATGAAAACCGCAACAAACAGACAAGTTATAAAAGCAGATTTCATTAACTACACAATTTGTTCTAAAATCTTTTTATGGACTAACCTTTTCACTCTACTTTTGTTATTAATTTAAGATTTTAAATACTTCTACTTTCTTAAGATGTCATTGTAGATCATCATAGAGCTATCTGTTTTTCTAAAATTTGACAATCGTTTGTCTTTTCTTTCTTCTTAAGCATGCTATAGAATACGTTAGGACGTACAAAATCTATATTTATCAATAAATGGGTAGTAAGCACTCAATATTTTTAAGGTCTAGGTATAGAAGAGTGCGTAGGGAATTTAATACGAATGGCAAAGAAATAATCATAGTTTAAAAATTTACAATTCTAATTAATTGCTTGCAAATTGCCTGCACATGTTAAAACCAATCCTGTCATCTGGATTCTATTGTCCCTATACCATTTTCGTTACTCGGAAAATTCAATATTTTTAATCTCAAGCCGAATTTCGCTATTGTCGTTACTTATGGCTACGCCGTGGCCGAGCATTAGACTGACTGACTCTCACCGAAACGGTCCGATTCGATCACAGGCGGCTGCCTGTGAAATTGTTGGTGGACAACATGGGACATGTTAGGTTTTCTTTGGGGTGTTCGGTTATTTCCACCATAATTCTACTAATTGCTCCAACATCATCAATCATTTCGCCCTCATTTATATCATCTGCTTGCTTGCTCTCATAAAATAAAAAAGCAAGTATAAATCTGAAATACTCCATCCCGATGACAAATTTCTGAAACAGGGGCACAACTTCCAATTTTTTTAATATCTGTGTAGCAACCAAAATAATTTCAAAACTACTCCAATAATTATAGAGTACATATGCACTAATGTAAGTAAACAAAAAGACATAAGATAGATGAAAGAAACAGTAGAAAACAAAACTTACAATTAAAAACACCTCTTACTGCTTTATTGAATTAAAAAAAAAACATCAAATTTTCAAATATATCCATTTATATTAAATATATTTCATACCTGCATTGAATATTTCGATACTGGTAACCAATACCTATATTTAACATTATAGATTCTATTACATATTTACAATTATATTTTCAATTTTAAGCAATTTATTCAATTAATTATGTTAATTTATTGTACTTTGTTAAACATATTTATTATATTTCTTAAATAATTTATCCATTTATGTAATCTTATTCTTTTGTAATTAATTTTAATTATACCATCATTAAATAAATTAGTGCTTAATTAATAACACAATAAAAATAAAAACGTTATATTTATTTTGCTCTCATCTTATATCTCATACATATCTCATATTTAAAGCGCGCCTCGGTGGCGTAGATGGTAGCATGTCTGCCCCACGTTCAAGAGGTCCCGAGTTCAAATCTCAATCAGGGAGAGTTGCCTGGATAAGGTTCTTTTCCCGGGTTTTCTCTTATCCTGAAAGACGAATGTCGGGTAGCTCTAAGCTCTATGGACTCTGGGCTCATTTGAGCATCATTTCACCTGTTCCATTCATCGTCCGATATGACATTGGAGGACGTAAAATAAAAAAAATCATATTTAAGCTCATCATCTCATATAAATAAATAAATAAATAAATAAATAAATAAATAAATAAATAAATAAATAAATAAATAAATAAATAAATAAATAAATAAATAAATAAATAAATAAATAAATCGTTACACATTTCGGTGTGATTACTAATTCTGTGTACTATAGATACTCTAATTAAAAGTGGTTCTGCCCCTTAACGGGTTTATAGCCCTAGGCGCCCACTTGGGATCTAGGGGAGCGTAAGATCGTACGATGAGAGTAAAGCGCCAAATAAGAAGGCTTGAGTAATTAATATTGAAATTATAATTTGTTTTTGTTTTAATTGGTAGCTCGTATTGATTCTGATGTCCAATTAGTAAAAAAGGCACGTTAAATAAATAGACTATTATCATCGGACATTGGGTAGATTGTCATACACCACTGTAGCTTTTCGTCATCTCTTAGGGAGAGGGGGGCAAAACGAACCTGGAGGTCTGGGTAGCTACTTTAAGGTGGGGGAGGGTAGAGGGTTTCACATAGCGCAAGTATTTGCTCAATTTGCCTGCATCCGTCGGAACTACCGCGCCTACCACAAACCCGAAAGTAGTCAAGGGAGGTAAATGTAATCATGGATTAAAGAATCCACCCCAGCATTTTGCTAGTGACAATGGCAAACCACGGACGAATACCGCGGCTCTAGCTCCCTAGTTTTTGTATAGTCCTCAACTAACAAAAGCACGGATCACTGACATAATTAAACCACGCTAATCTTATGGAAGAAGCAAGCAACTTGTGGCTAGAACTATGAAAGAGGGGGCTGGAGCTGTACATTAAACACAACTTGAACCCCTCGTTCCTATGTAGACTACTTCGTCTTCTCCCAAGTACATACTCGTGAACCTCTTCAACGTGAGTGCATCGACGTATAAGCAGATAAACGGTAAATGTTCTTTAAAGGTTCATTTCCGAAGACATAAAAATCTTATAATAACAATGAGTTTTTACACTTCATATTTTATACTACCTCATAAATAAAAACAGTGACCTTTGAAAGGCGTGCGACCCTTGATCATAAAGAATGGCGTGAAGTATCAGAATTTTACCCATGTGTGCGAACGTAAATATAAGTTTATGCATACCACTTTTCCGGTTTTACAACCCTTCCATCTTCCGAAGCAAACAATAGCGTGCTTTAAGTAAAATTATGAATATATTGTTTAGAAAGGCTTGTACTAAACACAAAAGTTTAGTAGAGGGAACTGGTTTAAAGAGAAGCAGGGAATACAGTAACAGGGAAACAAACTCTTCTGTTTACTACTGCACGACTTCCTTTATTTCCTTTTCCATGTTTAGTCTTAGTAAATTTACCCTTCTATATAAGTAGATTAGCTAACATTATTAGTACTTGAGCCGCAATAGGATCTTTTCTGTATATAAGAGTAAATAAACATAAGCCATGCCACGACAGCCCTTAGAAAGCCAAGGCCTGCCAACCCGACTGCCGGCCTCACGCCCACTTACGCACGACAGAGGTGGACGATCATCCAACCCAGGAGATGTGGTCAGCATCTCGGCATCCCCCAGTCGGAATGTTGGTTTCCGTGAGCAGGGCCGCTTAAGCGCAAGCTCCTCACTTTCCTCACGATGCTGAGTGGGCACCGGTCCTATACCCGGGACCTAAAATCCCCGGGATCGAAGCCGGGCCGCTTTCCGTGGCCAGGGACCGAGGCATGCTGCCTTAGCCCACTAAGCTACGGCGCAGGACTTTTATATACGAGTGCTGTTCAATAATGAATGATAACAATTTCTTTTGACAACGTACCTTTACTCATCCTCATAATTTTAATGGTCCTTCTAATAATAATCTCCCCTGAATGCGATGCACTTGTCCCAGCGTTTCTGCCAGTCTGCAAAGACATGCTCCAGCAGAGAGATCCTTCAAAATCGCCTCCGCAGCATTCACCACTGCTTCTAATGATGGATAATACCTCCCACGAAGGCGTTTCTTCAAGTTAGGGAATAGAAAAAAGTCACGTGGGGCTAAATCCGGATTAAAGGGAGGGTGAGGGATGCACTTATCGTTGATTTTTACAGGATATTCAGTAACAACATTGGCAATATGCAGCCGCACATAATCGTCGTGGAGCATCCAGCCTGCTTCCCAGAAATGTTGTCTTTTGTGCCTGATATGGATGTGCAATGTCTTCAGGACATCCCTGTATTATTGTTCAGTTACTGATGTGTGTATGGCCGCGCCGTGGTTCAGTGGTTAGACCGCTTGGCTCTCACCAAGGCGGCCCGGGTTCGATCCCAGGCGACCGCAAAGTGAGATTTGTGGTAACCAACATGGCGCTGGGGCGGGTTTTCTTCGGCACCTCCGGTTTCTCCCGCCAACTCATTCCACCGGTGCTCCATCTTCATCTCATGTATCATTAGTGTCACCGCCTGCGGTGCCGTATGTAGTAAAAGCGGGCGTTAAACACTACACTACATATATACACTGATGTGTGTGCAGGTACAACATGCTGATAAACCATTCCATGAATATCAAAGAATGAGATGAGCATAACTTTCCCAGCAGAAGCAACCACTTTTGCTTTTTTGGAGGCTGGTGATGAAGGAGATTTCCACACTGAGCTTTGCTGTTTGCTCTCAGGATCAAAATGATGTAGCCAAGTTTTCATCAACAGTGATTACGTTCGAAAGAAGTTCCGGATCTTCCTCTAACATCAACTTTAACTGCATGTTACCTCCATTGCAGCAGTAGGCGATACTGATTATGTCTGAACTTGCCTGGTTCTCATAGGCGGGAACCAGGACTACCAACAATGAAACTACTACGGCTTGTTTGTTTCACATTAAGCTAACAGAATATAATAAGTGTGAAAAATCATGACCGTAAAAAAGATTATTACCATTCTTTATTGAACAGCCCTCGTATCTCTGGAGAAAGGAATGAGAAATGTATGAGGTGAAGGAATAGATGATGTTAACGGCGGAAATGCAGATTTTCCTATCAGCTACCTTTTTTTTCTGACGAACTGTTCAGGTGTTGTGGATCTCACGAGTACCATTTCATTCTGGACGTGAGGTTTTATCACTCGGAGGCCTCACAGCTACCAGCTCAAGCCACCGCAGAGGCTCGAGGTTCCTCTACAGCGCGAACCAGCAACAACTCGATTGGGCAGTGCAGCCTCGGCGAGCCAACCTCTGGCGGAGCCGAGAAGTTCCAAATGCTCTCAATATAGCTCTCAATATGACCGCTGTTGATCAACGCACAGTGTCCAAAGGAGGGTCACGAAGTGAGTGGAAGTACGAAAGAGGAGAAGAGCATTTGCCTTGCCAACCAGGGAAAAACCACAAAAAATGTGCCCAGTATGCCCAAAGAGATTCAAACCCGAGATCTTCTAAATGTAAGCCTCACGGGATACCGCGGAGGCAACTCGCTTGGTAGGTAAAGCAATAGTCAAATCTCCTGAGAGCGTGACACTTTGTGATGACATCCAATTCCATGTTCTTTGAATGACGACTAGGGCAAAATTGATAAAAGTGTAGATACTTGAAAATCCAAACCAATAACAGGGCATATCCTCATAAATCTGACAAGGAGATTCTCTCAGTCCTTGATTGTTTAATTTTGTTATGAATTAAATTACAAAGGGTGTTAAGCCCATTAAAGAATGTGGAATGGGCGATAATTACCTAGACATTGTATGCTACGTAGTTGATGCATTGTTGGCTAATAGGGAAGATGATTTAGAAATTCTGTTAAAGGTAATGACAATAAGTAAATAACCTTTAAGATGTTAAGTTCTATATAGGAAAATAATAGAGGAAGTAATGACAATAACATACTTGGAAACTGAATTAAAAGTTGGGGAGATCTAAATAATGAGGTGACATACAGAGCTAATAAAGCAGCAAGAATAGCAGGCTCTAAAAATCATGTAATAAGCAGAAATAAATATTTAAGTAAGGACACCAAAAAAACAGTAACATGACCAATGTGAGATAGGGGAAACCATAAAACAAGACAAGGGCTGCAGACAAATGAAATAAATGTCCCATTAAGGATAGTTATACAAATAAAAAAAAAGATGGTATAACGTAAGAAATGAAGGAATAAAAGTCAATTAAATGTTCAAGCTATCGTGAATTCATATAACACGAATGGTGTCTTATAGAATAGCACGGATCATCAATGGAAAGGAGACCGGGGAAAGTATAGAGATACTATTAAATTCTGGATTAAACAGGCCGTAGGTCTATAAGAGAAAAGAAGAACGAGAAGATCCCCATGAAAAGCTCAGTCCTCCAAATAAGTGGTTAATATATATTCTAAATAAACTGATATGCAATGATACAAAGGAGTTGATCATGAAAACCTGAAATGTCTGAACAATGAAGCAAGTAGGCAAAGTGACACAGAGTAGGTAACTCGAAGGTATTCTGCAGGACTTGAAGGCTATGAAGGTGACAAGACGGAGTCATAAAGTGAGAGAAGGATGGAATGGAGGCTGACTGAAGGAGATAAGGCTCTCTTATAACTGTAGCGCCGATGATGATTTGTCGTGACATTATCTTAAAGGTGTGACACTACAAAATCGTTAGTGCCTTTATTTGAGAAAATGCTTTTCGAAAAAAAAATCCGTGTAAAAAACAGCTTGGAGAGCTATTAATTTTTAAAGCTATATACAAAACTTTCAAAACACTAGAAATATCAAACTAATGGATTTAAGTGTCCTTTTATTTTAAAATGAGAAATGTTAAACAAAATTATAAGATAGACCTATGTGTAACTAAGTAAATGCAATAGAATTTTCAAAGGTAGTTGATTTTTAAAATCGCATCGTGACATGGCACAGTAAAAGAAGAATTGTATTGTTAATTTGCATGTCGTATCTCTGAAAGATGCTAAACTGTATTATTAGGTTGGATATTTAGTCGATCTATGACAGATGCAAAATTTAATGGTGTTTGACACGAAGTGCTGGTTAACACAACATACAATCAAGTGCTTGTTTATGTTTACTTGACAGCTAAGGCTTCTCTCCGCTCTTTGACCTATGGCTACGTCGCGCTTTGCTGCTAGTGGTCAACGATCAGCCGCCATTAAATTTTGCGACTGCCATAGTTATCCTGCACACAAAATCACTCACAAATCGTTTTTACTGAATTTTTTTATTCAGGCAGTCTCAAAACGTACATGGGGTATTTACAGTAATAAATAAGAAGAGCCCAATTTGGGAGCATACTTAGCAGCGGGTCTGCCTCACGTTCAAGAGGTACTGATTTAGAATCTCGGTCAGGGTGAGTCATAAATTAGTTTTTCTCGGGGTTTTCCATTCTCCTGAAAGACGAATGACAGTTAACTCTAAGTTCTGTGGATCCTGGGCTCATTTGAGCACCATTTCACCTATTTATTCATCGTCCGGTATGACAACATTGGGGACTAAATTAAAAATAAAATAAAGAGAGAAAAAATATTGCAGCAACAAGATCTGTTGGGAGGATGGGAACAGCCGAAATGTGTCATGCGTGTACCTAACCACGTAATGCCGGGATATGGGTGAGAGTTAGGATATTGGAAAGAAAGGAGGACGCTTTTAGCTCTACAACGCCTCAGGAATAGGGGGCAAAAGCCCTTGTGCACCTATAATGGAATGTTAAAAACTCAGAAAGTTAGAATTTTGATGTTCCAAACTAATTCTTGGTTGGTTGTGATAATTTTGAGATTGGCGTCGCTTTAGGAAACAATATGCAATAACTATATCATAAAATGTAATTGTATACGATTTATTGCTAATGTATATTTTTCAAACCTTCGATTGTTGTGTATTCAAACGTGTGTAATGTCACAACGCTCAACCAATGTATGCTAAACTTTTAAGCTGTAGTATTCCTTTTATGATTTGGAGTTTAATATAGTTTCAATATAAATACGAGGTAACGAGACGTCAAATAAATAAAAAGGTCAAATATTTACACTGAAATTTCTATGTATAAATTTTAGACGGAATGCAATATGCACTACCTAACTTACTATAAAAAGATTGAGGATAAAGTAAAAAGATAAACATTTTCAACGCAAGTCAAAAGCTGAAAATATTTTTGCATCGCTCTCTTTTTTGCAATTGCAAGTCATGCACACAAATATATACGGCATATGCAAGTAATGTACGTAAAAGAGTGGGAGAGGGAGCCACTTTACATTTTAAACTTGAATTTCTGTGCACGTCAGACTGCCACGCTGTTTATTTTGCATACCAGAGAAAGACAATGGCGGCTAACAATTCCCCTCAAAGTTGTGAACATGTGTTGCTCCGCGTATATGAATTCACTAGGATACAGAGAAATCCATAGCGTGATTTTATTAAAAACACAAGGGAGAAAAAACTGTGCCTTCTAGCAAATTCCTGCGTGCTTGAATTCAACGTTCAGTGCACTGCTTTAGTAGTGTTTCCTCTTTAAACCTTTTCTCACGGTATGTAAGTATTCCCCACCTTTACGTTTCCTTTTGTTTTTTATAAGCTTACAAGAAACCATAAGTTTGGCGTCAAGGAAAGAAGAAAAGGGCAGCAAAGGTGTAGAGAAATTTCGGATTTGTGCTACCCATTCCTGCTTTATATAAGGCATTGTATTCTATCTCAAAATTCAGTACTGAATTTCATCGTAAATACAACTAATGAGATAACACGAATCCACCAAAAACATTTTTAGTAAAAGTTGCGAGTGTGTGCGTGAACAGCAGAATTCAAAAAATGAAAAGTCCGATGAATGCCTAGTTTGATATTTAATCTCAGCACGACGATGTCTAAGTAATCCCTTCTCCAAACTGCAAGTTTCATATATAAATAAATTTCTGGGAATTGACTATGAAGTTCTCTTCATTCTTTATTGTTTTTGCACAACCTATAAACTCGAAACGATAGGCAAAAATATACTCAATATTTTAGATACTGTTGAAGTTCTTCATGCCTAATCATAATATTTTAGTAGTACACTTTTCGGAAATTTTATTTCTGCTTCTGCATTTTGAATGGAAGTTTATTCCTGTTCCGCGGTAATGGGTTTGATTTCACCAGGTCTGCTTATTGCTCCTCGGCTTTTCTATATCCCGTCTTACCTTTGGTGTAAGGGAACTGGAAAGATACATCTCCAAAAATATGTTTTGAGATAAATATTCTTCACTTTTTCTGTGCTAAATGATGTCCACTTTATTGTTTCCTGCATAATTAGCAATGAAAAAACAAAAAAAAAAAAAAAAAAAAACAACAAAAAATAACCCTAAACTGCATTAATTATTTTGCCACTTATGCCGCTGTTGCTGTCATTTCTATACCAGTTCTCATATCGCTATCTCTGGTGTCTCAACGTAATAGATTCGAATAGCCATGGTCGTTAAAACGATAGTAATGGACTGGCCATCCATTCAAAGGCGTGAGTTCGAATCTCGAAAACTGCAGTAAAATGTGCTTGTGGTAAAGTACGGGGAAGACCCAAGTAAAATAATAGGTGTGGTGGCATGCCTGAACGTTGAAGGGTTTCATTTGACTGCAGTTGCTTGGATTTTGCTGTTTTATAGTAAAAAAACAGAATGACATTTTAAAAATAATGTAATATTTACAATTGAAAATACGCAAAATTTTGTGTGTATAATTGAATAAGGCCAGTAAAATATAATAAATAAGAACTGTGCTAAAACATTTTTCAAGATGAATAAAGCGTAATGTTGCATATCTGGTATGCCATGTACTTAGGGGTTAAATAAACATGCAGGGTTCCCTTTAAATTGCCATGTACCGAACCTTTAAACTAGTATTATACTGAAAACAACGTCTTTGGTTATTAGAAACTCTTTTCTCAAAAACTGTAAAGATGAAACACTCAGATTTGGCCTAATTGTTTTAAATTATCTACAGTACATTTGTCCCAACTTTTATACTTTTGAAATTAATACTTTAGTGGTGCTTTGTAAGAAGAAATTACAATATTTCCAATTAATTTCTTTATAAATATAAAAACTATAACATTAACTATGCAAAAGACATAAATAATTCTTTCAACAATTCTCAAATGTGAAATTTTCAACCCTCAAAAAGATAGCGCGCCTCGGTAGCGTGGTGGTAGCATGTCCGCCTCACGTTCAAGAGGTCCAGTTCGAATCTCGGTCAGGGTAAGTTACATGGATAAGGTTTTTTCGGGGATTTCCCTCATCCTGAAAAACGAATGTCGGGTAACTCTAAGCTCTGTGGACCCTGGGCTATTTTGAGCATAATTTCACCTACTCCATTCATCATCCGATAGGACTTAACGTTGGAGGACGTTTATATATATATATATATATATATATATATATATATATATATATATATATATATATATAAACTCATAAAGATAGCAGTTACAACTTTTCAGAAGATAGTACCAAGAAGCCTAATTTTTAATGATTAAAAATTAATATTTACTAACTGATTATTTCTAATATTTTGAATTTGACAAAATAGAATCATGAAAACTTACATCAACGTTCTCTAAGATATGTATTATGTTAAGGAAATAACTAAGTGAAATGCTTTGAGAACTTTAGAAATTGTTTAGTGTAGTGTTTAACGTCCGCTTTTATTACATGTGGAGGTGGTGACACTGATGATACATGAGATGAAGATGGAGCGCCGGTGGAATAAGATGGCGGGGAAAACCGAAAACCCCGGAGAAAACCCGCCGTGTTGTCCACCACAAATCTCACTCTTCTGTCGCTTGGAATTGAACCCAGTTTGATCAGCCGCCTTGGTGAGAGTCAAGCGGTCTAACCACTCAGCCATGGCTCGGACCATGAGAAGTGTAGAGGATATAACAATTTTAGTTTGGAACTGCAAGAACAACTACTTGTACCCTACCCAGCTCCACTGAAAGCTTGTTTCGTTAGTTTGTCAGAGGGTGCCGGATTAACATTAATTTGAACTGTAAAATACTCTATACACCTTTTAAAATTGCTGTGTTATTATTCTTTTTTCTTCTCATTGTTGTTCAAAAAAATGGACTTTCAAAAGTCATTACTTAGTATTGGATTTGGTATTTAATTAAGCGTACTGTATTTCCCTTGCACTTGCAACCGTGTGCCTATGTAATAACATTTATGTGGCCTGTAGCCTGCTGTGGTTTTTCGTTTTATGCCTTCCTTTTGGGAGAAATAGCTGCATCAGAACTGTGTGGAAGAGACAGTGTGCGTGGTGTTTCCCTGGCTTTTTATCCTTTATATTTACACTCTTAAGGCTCCAGGTTGTTGACTCAATTCTAATGTAAGTTATACCAAAACTGTTTCAAAACAAAAGCGCTAATGTTGATAAGTTCAAATTACAGAACGGTCCATAAATTTCGAGGTATTAAGTTTCGCACTCCGGGTTCTCAGATTCTATATAGATAACATTGTTAAGTAAATATAAACCATTTTAGCGAAATGAAGAGGCTTGTACAAACGATAACGCCTGGCGCAAGAAAATGTTGGTGAAGGCGAGAACCTGCTACATTTCTCAAGAACTTTCCGTTTTCTCTGACAACAAAAACATGGTGTGCCTTGGAGTGAAGAGTCCAAAGTGAGAACGAGGTGAAAAGGGATAAAACAAAAAAGCCTGGAGTTGTGTTTTCTCATCCTGTTGGAGCTTACAAGAGCGGCCCGCGGAAAGTCCTGGAAAATAAGTCGGAAAACAAACTCGAGACGAGCACCTTGTAATGTCTTCTATAAAATTAACAAGATAGAAAAGGTACAGTCATACTCGAAGAGCATTGATCAAAATTTGACTTTGCGGAATTGGGTTGCCTTTATATTAGAACATTTCTGATACATATTTCGGGAGGCAGATAAAGTGAATATTCTGTTTGAAAATATCTGAATTTCAAGCATTACGTAAGTTATGAAATTTCCATTACAAACCTCCAATTAAATGTATTTTTAAAATACATTTCTACAAATTCGAAAGGAAACATCTGAATTATTAAATGCGTTTCTGAAAGTCTAAGAGTAACAAGGGTGCAAATTTCCAACATCTTCATCACTGATTTTGTAGTTTCCGTTTAAGTAATACAGCTTCAAATCATTGTATTCCTGCGCCAATTAAAGAAACAGATTTTAAAAATCGTAATGTTATAATTGACAATTATATACTAGACTTGTGTAAGCTTCAATAATTATCCGAGCTACATTTTCAACAATTATACTTGAAATATGAGGTTTGTCCTTTTTCTGGTTATATAAAGCGTGTACAGGTTGTTTCAAAAGACACCGAACGATTATAGCCGTTTCGTAGTTTATTATTTAACTAGTCCGAATTTCGGTGTCATAGCTTCGTGCGAACCCCAAATGTTGTTATTGGGACGCACCGGCCACGAAAACAAAAAAAATTACCGCTTGCCCTTTATCAGTGACCATAGCTTACCTTTCAGGTGATGGGACCAAGAGCAGTTATTTGTGCAAAAGTCGACTAATAACTAGGACAGTTCCAAGGTTGCTCTTCAATGTAAAACTACACATTTCCTCCTAACAGGAGGATTTTGCGCGTACTTAGATAGTAAATCAAAGCAATATGGAGCGCTATACGAACGCTGAAATGACGGATATGGTTTTGATGGATGGAAGAACTGAAGGGAGTTCAACGAACGCACGATTAATTTAGTTTCATTAAAAATGTGAATTGTAAAAATATGTACATCAATGGTAATATTTATTTGTTTAACTTCAGAGCATTTTGTTATGATCTTAATTGTACAGTACTTTTAACCACTTACTGTAAATATCAACAGCTTCCATTTCAGTTACAAATGTTTTATTTAGTATTATTAAACATGTGCAACAAAATGCTCGTCACATTGTATAAGCCATTCAGCTTTATCTACAATTCTTTGATGTTGATTTTTTTGTTCTGTTTATCAGTTAATGCTTCCATCCTCAACCTCACTAACATTAACTTCCCCCCAAAAAATATAAGTCGCATATGTCCACCAGCTTATTTGCCATCATGGACTGCCGTAATGGAATTTCGGAACACGTTAAACACTCATAAGCAATAATTAAGCAATAGCTTCTTTATTGCGGTTTCATAACCTAAAGATCTTAATAGTAGCAAGTTACTGCGGAATATGGCGGTATGTTTACAAACAGTTACAGCACGCGGTACGGCGTGTGACCTATACCTGGGAACTCCGATAGCGTGAGGCACGCGTCGTTGTTCCTGCCACTGCCTAATTCACATTCTTTCTGGATCATTTTATGCGACTATATTGGCGGTAAGAACTATCTATATATGTCACATAGAAGCTGAGCAACTAATTCTGTATGTTGGTTCGGTGTCGTTTGGAACACTCTGTATACTACAAGCCATACTTTTGCTTTATATTATTAAAACACTTTCCTCGACATTTCGAACATAGTAATTTTCATGCTGTATACATTTATATGTGTTTAAACGTAACCTACTGCAAGGTTTTCCTAATTTTTGCGTTAATTATATTTAATCCTCCAGTTTTTTATACCTTTTATTGCAGACATGAAATACAATCATATTTTATATTTTTATGTTACCATTTTTATCTTACTTCATTTAATATTATTTTGTAACAACTAAAGATTTAATTAATGCAGAAGCTGAGAATGAGCTGTAAGTTTTAAGGTCAGCAGCCAGGATTGAGTAACCAATTGCCATATCACCACCAAGATTAGTTTCGGTGACGTTACTCCTGCAATCACCATGTTAACTACGTTGGTAATTAATTTTATTTTTGTAAATTAATTGTAATTTCACACTATTCGTGTATAGGATGCACTATGAACTGGTAGAGTCAGACTGAAAAATTAATGACATAACCAGGATTTGAACCATGCATCTTCCGGTCTCTGGACTTATATAATCTCCCGGCTATGGCACTGAATTTTTCAGTCTGACTTTGCCCTTTCAATTCTATTGTTGCCTAAAAACTATTATTCACTATTTTAAAAAGTAATAGTATGTAATACAATGTTTAAAGCATTTGGACATCTAAACTTCTTCTTCGTTCTCCATCGATACACCTACTCCTTTTTATCGAAATACTCTTATTGAATATACATTACAAAGAAAAAATTACAAGGCATATCTTAAATAAGGAAACGTCAAGTGTGGGTACTTAAGTTTCTGAGCACGGCATTCATCTTTTTGTAAAACTAATATAAAATGATCCGTCCTACCAAAATGTGGTATACCTTACAGAACATTTTTGCTATACGTATTTCATTGTTCTAAGGTAGAGGTGTACGTCTGTTTTGGATGTCGTTTAAAAGAATGACATTAGTTGAAATAATGCAGAAAAAACTTGTGATCAAGTTCTTGAATTTCCGCATATTTGGCTATTTCTACATTTTCAAATCTCAATTCTTCCTCAAAAGTAGAGAAAATGTCTGAAAAACTTTCAAAATGCACTTTGAAATTAAGTAATAAATTGTCTTTTTGGAACGTTTTTGCAACTCTTAATTTGCATAGATAATTACCACAGAGCTTACCAATTTTCTAATTTGGAAGTTTTATTAAAACCCTATTAAATACAATATTTATTTATTTTTCAGGAATTTTAATTGCAAATGTACATTAAAGTAAGCAATACGTTCTAATTTTAATAAATACACTGGATACCTTAGTGACTTTCCCATTTTATAAGCTTTCTTAAAGTAACTGTTACTTTTAATACGTTTTATATCGGTTTGTTACATTACAAGAGCTTTATTTTAAAAAGGGGATCACACGCAGTTTGATATCCAGGGAAGCAAATACATTTTGAATTTAATAAATAAATGAATGTAGAAGGTGTAGTTAAACTTTGAAGTGAGAGTTTCTGCATATAGTTCTAAAGTTGTTAGCAATGTCAATACAAATATTCAAACTTATAGCTTTAATAATTACCAAATAATGTTCAACCCTTCCCACATCGTTTATGAAAATACTGAGCATTTTACTGCAAGACAAAATGTCCAACGTGCTCCAGGTAGAGGAACCGAATTAGTGTTATGGTGTGAACTAGGCTTGGATATGTCCCGACATCTGGCGGAGGTGTGTGGCGGCAAAAGTTTCCGTCCTTTCTTCCTATTCTTTTTATTTTGGAAAAACATGGTATCGGCGCCGCCCCGGCGCTCAACTTCTTCCAGGCCAATGAGACAAATAAAGCTTGGAGTAAACGAGATGGAGAAACAATTGCCTGTCACATTCTCTTAATAATTTGAAGTGGGAAATAGACTAATACACAGTCTCCAAATAGCAATCTTCACTGGCATTAGATACCAGAAAAGAAGGCAAAAATGGTTTTTTATAGGTCAAGGGAATCTGGAACTTCATTCACGTAGATTATCTTAATTATATCCAGATAAATGTAAACAGCAACGGGTAGATACTGAATGCAAGTGAACCAAATTTGCTACGTACACTACGAAAACTATGGACATACTGTTTAAAGTTAATTTAAGTTTAAACTAAGTTATTATTTATCGGAATTTAGGAATTAACAAACTTTCTTTTCACAGTTAATGCTAACCAAAATGTTAATCTGGGCTTTCTAAATGCAAAACTTATGTTTTCTTTAATATTTGCACAATTGATTGTAGGAGATACAACATGGGAAGCAATCGAATAAACGCAAAGGATGGCCTTTTGTGGAAAATATGCCGTACCTAGCAAAATTGTTTTAGACAATCATGCTTTCAAAAATGAAAAGAAATTAAATAGGCGGGTTATAATTTGATCTTTGAGAATGAAGTTGATAACGCAAACAAAATAACAAAATTAACGAAAACAATGGAGGTAATTATTGCTATCAGGAAAGAATAAATTTAAGATTAGCCTATGTAAGACAGTATCATGACAGTAGTGAAGCTTGGAAATTACAAAGGTTAATGTGGTTTTACAGGGTATGAGATGTGACATGCGTAGCACAGCAGGCTACACAAAATGAGACCACAAAAGAAATGAAGTCATAGAGGAGCTGGAACTAGACCCCATTCTCCATCGTACACAAAGCTATCAAGACAACTGGATGGTCCATTTACAACGGATGCCATCTCATAGTATTCCAAGGTTCATGCTTTAGTACCACCCTCAAGGCAAAAGATCGCTGGGACATTCAAAATATTCCAGAAGAAAATTCTTCTTTCTATTCGCAACAGACAATATGTCTTAACCTTCACAGAGGGATTAAAGTGTTAATTATGGGAATCAAAATAGTTACAGATACTCACGTTTTATTGCTTAACTCTACATGTGCCGCGGTGCGTCCAGAAAGCGCCAGCCGTCTCTTTTTCCCGCACTGTTTTTCAGTTTTTGACTTTTAAACGCCACCCCTCTCATTACCTTCTTGGCTGACAATGTATTGCTGATCTTTTGATAAGCGTTGTAATTGGCGTTACACGTGCTGCGAATATCAGCGTTTGCATCCACTGGACGCCACGCGATCGAACTTGCCCATTCCTTCTACAATGTCTGGAACGTGTAACATATACACGGTGTTCATTTCTTTCGTTACTTCCAGTCCTCCGATTGAGCAAGAATGACGTCATAGATGACTGATGGGTCTATCTTGAAATCATAGTGCCCTCTACGGAGAAGCTGTAATTTTTGCGGAAAAGTAAGCAAATTACAGCGCTCTCAGTGTGGTTGCGCTAGTAACTAATACAACCAGCTTACCCTGGATATGAACACAGAACACGTCTTCATGGTTTAATGCTACTTTCATACCGGCATTAAAATTGGTGCGACATATAAATATAATTTAAACCACTGCATAGAGGAATTTACGCAACGCTATCCAGCACTCAGACAAGTCCTCGGAGCATAATGTTTGCAAAAGTTTCCACGTACCGTCAAATTGACATACATTTGTTTGCAACATAAACGTCTTATGTATTATCGGTATACGATATACATTTTCTGTCATTCTCACGCTTAGTTAAAATGTCTATTAATGTTGGTATCTTTTTGTCTTTAAAAACTGTTAGGTGCATCAAACATTTCCATGATACAGGATCAGATACTCGCAAAAAGATAGACACTGGACGCTATAAAGTGACTGGTTCCAATCTAGAAGCCATAAATAATTTTATGACAGAAAGGACTCAAGCATCCCTTCTTGCAATAGAGACAATGTTTAAGGGGAAGAGAGAAAGGAAATATAAGGAAATGGACAGATAAGACTATGTTTTAGAGATATTTTCTTGTTCAGACTTGGATAAAGGCTTTCTAAAAGTTGTAATACTAATTTATTTTTTATTCCTAGAACATGTTCTGCTAATTTTATAGTTTTTAATGAAGTTACATTGAGGAAACTGTGGGTGATAGAAAAGAATTAAGATCAAATTGAGATATTTCCATTTTGTGACAGGTTTATAATATGCATATTTGTTCAGTATAACAGGAAAAACAGATATTCATTGTGAAATAAGTGTTCATTGACTTATCATTTCAAAGTATACCACGTGGTATACTTTTATGGCTGCATAATGAGCTTTGCAGTTTATAGTTTCTTAGAAACAGATATCGTATCTACGTACCAGGCGAAATTACGCACCATTATATTATGCGAGCAGACCCACCTCTGAAATAGTATATTTACCTGCCGGTAGAGGGAGGCCAGAGCTGCTGTCAGCACATCAATTACGATGGCAAGCCGCTAGGGCTATCGCATATAAATTCGCTCCATTAGCGATGCTATTCATAACGTCAAATTTTGCGCGTTAAAATCATAGGTAATAATGAACACCGTGTATAGTACAAGCAACTCAAATGACTTAGAATTAACTATCCGTTTACTATAGAACTACGACGTCAATGTTGGGCAACTATATGATCAATGGGAAGAACATTTGATACAGATGCATATGAAGTTCAGACCTGAGAGAAGAGAAAAAAATTAACATAGAGAAAACGTGACATATTAGGGGAACCTGTTATAATATTTATTTGAGGTGGCTTATTCTAGCTATGAAGGTATGGAAATACAAACTGCAGAAGGCATCGTGAATCCAGAGATACACGTAGAACAAGTTCAGATAACATCTCGGAAGTGAAAACACATTTTTGTTTGGAACACGGTAGAATGATATGCGATGAGTGCTTTACGGGTGCTTTACGAGGAAAACAGAAGATAAAAGGAGAAAGTAAATAACCGTAAATTGTTTATATGCTCCATTTTGATGTAGTAAGTTGTTTTATAAGTTGTTTTACAACTTCATACCATATTTTAACATCTGTTTGTGTTAATCTACCACAGCTTTATTAGGATTAAACATTAAAATAAGAAATAATTGGCTGAACCATTATGAACTAATGGTATACATTCGCAAAAATTAATAAAAGTAGTTAGAAAGTTATTGGCAACTAATAGATACCGCGCGACCTACCACTTCGAAATAAAGGCGCAACCGATTGGGGTTAAGACTCATAACAAAGAACACAAGAAAAAAAAACACGATCAAAATATTTTTTAATAATTTAGAGGTAGATCAGGTAACGGAGCGGAGACACATTTCTGAGAAGTGCGGATGAAGAAGGAACTGCATGATATTATGGACGATGTAGGTAGCAGAAAGGTGCTGACTTGCCTAACATTTCCTGGCTGTGAGGTGGTGGTGATGGCCACTCAAATCGCCAAAGGGTGACTCAGATATTTTCCAGCAGTAACAGCGGAAAATTCAAATCTACATTGAGGCTGGAACGGAGACGAGAAGTAGTTCCAAATCGCAAGTCTCTGCACCAACTCTCCGCCGCCAACCGACACCCAGCATGAAATTAAAGGAGACGAAATAAGAGAGGTGAACCACTCCAGGATTTTTCGCGTATTCCATCTGTGAAAGCCAAGGAAAAATAAAAGGATTTTCGGACACTTGTAATCGAACCCGGCACTTTCCATGCTTTATCTCGGAACCAACTACCTTGGTCGAATATTTTGGATACTCATCTTCATTCCCAAAAGGCACAATGCCACGTGTGCACGTCATTCAGTGAAGGATCAAATGAGGTGATGGATTTCCCTTCTTTACAAAGAAGGAGAAGAGGTGGGGAAACCTTAAGCCCTGGTTGTAGCACCTGGTATCTATTCTGCTAATAATCAATATCATCACAGCCCTTGAACTTGGTGTACAGGTGGCTGGAATAGAATATCATTGGTTGCACAGCAGACTGGAAGGACGGCTACATCGCTTCCGGCTGCTGACGCGACGCATTTCTAGCTTTGACGTTTCCGACAGCAACGCTATCTGTGGGAGAAGCAACTCTGCTAAAAACAACGAAACCCCTTTTAATGTTATTTTCTGAAGTGCCTGGAGGAAGGGTCGGGCTTGATTGAATGTCTGGCTCGCAGATGACGCGCACAAAACTGGGTCAATCCGACTTTAAGATTGACTCTAGTGCCATCTCGGCACTAAAATGGGATCGTCTTTTATCTTAAGCAGATTCTTTGTTAATGGATACATAGAAAACAATACTGTTTCAACACTATTACATTTATTTTCTTCTTCTGCAAAATAAATACTGCTAGCTAAACAGAACTCGTTCACACTGTTTCAAACCAAAAGTAAAGGAAATTGCGGTGCCTTAATCTATAAACAAAATGCAAATTCAATTTCTATCTGTAATATTGAATTGTATTAAAATACTTATACAAAACCAAACACATGGCTCTATAGTAAGAAATTAGAAAATTCTGGGTTTGATTCCCAACGGGCTAGCAGGAGTTTCCTAGAGGTTCCTTCGGCTGATAGTGGAATGCTGTGGTGGTGCTACCTCTAGCGCAAATATCCTATCCGGCTTTCGTTTCATTTCTTTAAACTCATTGTTTCATAATTATAGAAGTAGATGGCGGTGACTGTAGTAGCACGTTGGAATGTAAGCAAAACTGACAATTTGTGTGATTGTGGGCCCATTTCTTTTGGAACTTTGTGATATATTCATTTGGTATATATACATATATATAACGAAAATGGATTATTGATAATTATTAAAATACAAAATGAATACCCAATCAGTATAATGATTCTATTATAACTATAGATTTAATCTATTTATAATCTAAGACTTAAATGCTAAGTTTTAAAAGTTAGTGTACAAAGGTCGATTAAAATAATAAATGACATGTTTTAGAAATTGAGAATGATGGGTATTTTGATTATATGTTGTTATACTGAGAATAGTTTTTTTTTTAATTTTATAAATTTAGTTTTAGATCATTACTTTGGTTGTTTATTAGAGTATAAATAATAGTATAATTTTGCGATAAAGTATACAGTAATATTATTAAATATTTTCTTAAGCAAATTAGAAGCTTTTTATATGCGTTCTAGTTTAATAAGGCATCAGGATGTATTATTAATAATTGCATTTTATTTCACTTTATATAATTTGACGTTTATTCTGCTGCCTAAGGCTGGAAAGACAGGAATGGTGTGATTTTCGATGGTCTTGGCGGCTCACAAAGCCTTCCGGATAATCACATTTTGGGTCTCTAGTTCCTTTGTTTCTCCTAGGGTTTATGTTAAGACGGCTCCTAACTGCCTCAGCTCTGAACACTCCATGTTAAACATACATACACATAAAAACATCAATTGTCATATGTGTAGTTGGAGTGCCCGTTAAAGATTCGTCTCCATTTCGTTAACAAGTGAGGCAAAGGGTAAGCACATACCATTTGCTAATAAGAAAAATCACATGGATGCTGGTAATAAAAATTTAGTTCTTCTTATCACAATGTGTGCTTGGTGGAAACAATAAAAGAAGACATTTATGGGTGCACCGTTTTCACGCAATAAAACAATGTAAATGATATAATATGTAAATTGAAATTTGGGATTGATGTACTTTAAGAATTGTCTATGAATTTCGAAGGCAGATTGCAATTTCTTACTGACTATTCACTAATTTCACTAATTTATCGAATTTCAGAGTAGCCATCTCAACTGACTTGAGGGTTAGGCTTAAGTTTGAGTTTTCTTGGCACTGGACATTCCTACATAGGCCTAATATACCTGGTGAAAGCTTCAGACCTCATGCATCTCTGTAAGTGTATTGCTTTACCTTTTGCCCCTCCCCAACTTTCTCGGTAAAGACAGAGAGAGAGAGACAGAGAGAGAGACAGAGAGAGAGAATAGTATATGCTTGTACATGAAGACAGCCGCATACATATACACTCAACATGTTTTTTTTTTTTGTTTTTTGTTTTTTTCCTAGGGGTGGGAAATGATTTTAGTTAACCAAATCAAAATGTTATCCAAGACTTCTTGGTTGCGGTATAACATATCGTAAACCTGTTGAGCTCAGCGCATTGAATCGATATGTTTTGTTGCTTGTTGAGGCAGCGGATGTTATGAAACATGTGAACGATGCTGCTCTACGTTCGGTAGCAGTCTCAAATTTCTCCAACACAAGAATAAAAAAGAATCAAAAATGAAAACAGAAACCCAAAGAATAGTCACAACGGCCATATATTTGTCAAGCTACAGAAGGCAGAATCCAAGAAGTTGAAGTAGAATATCAAACAGCATCCTGCCTGACTACTCCGAACTACTAACCCAAAGCCACTTTTAAATTTAAGCATTCTAAGTTGTTATACTCTATGTAGCACAAATTTAAATTCTCTGTTATGTTGTACGAATAATAGCAAACAGAAGAAGATATCAGTACTGCCACCTATTAAAGCTCCTGAAGGAAGAAGGTACCAAGGGTGGTCAAATCTGATGACAACTGGTGCAGCGAATTCCTAACATTTCCACATTGTTGAAAGTCAGGGGACCTACACTTCTTCAGAGCACGTTCATTGCGCCTGTCACTGATACCCCAACATTCTTTAACGAAAACCACGATAATACGTATGGACTCCCGTAGGGAAAGGGATCCGTCCCCTTCAGCTGCTGTGCTGCGGATCCTTAGCACTCGTGGAACCTCTGACGTTACCAGAGGAACCTCCGGCCGAACTGCCGAGCTCCTCCCGTAGGCGAGCTGTTCGGATTGGGTTGGACTCGATGGGGCAGTGTGTTCTTGACACCCGCGGGAAATCAGGTACCTCCGGCCAGACTACGGCTACCCGGGGCGGGTAGAGTCTTGCCTCATAAGTCCCGGGTACTACTAGCCTGCAGAGCTAGTAGAAGGTGTGCTAGATCACCAGGTGGCCCCAGCGAGGTTTTTCGGTAGTTTTCCCTACGGTCTTCACGCGCTTAAGTGGCGTATTCACTTCCATCCCGTCTTGACGTTGTCGATGGGGGGGGGGGCTTTTAGGAAACCAGGTATTGTACTATGGAAAGAGCCCCGGATTTATCCATTGCTCCCGGGTAGAAGGAGGCTAGGGTCCTCGGGCTTTTGGGTAGATCCCCTGCGCATTAAAAATACGCATGGACGGGAACGTAGAGAGAAACCTCCTGTATGGGAGTCTTGTACGCTATCATCTAAATAAAGTTTTGCCAATCTATAATGTGATGGAGCCAGTAAATTCACAGTATTTATATTAATAATCTTTGTTGAATCTGAACTGCATATTAGTACTCTTCATTCCAAACTTGTCAAACCATAAGAAATAGAAAGCTTGAACTACAAAAACAAGGAAAATCTCGTTAAAGTGCGAATTTAAACTCATTTTTGTAGAGTTCACAATTTCCGAGAGGATCCTTTATTGGTTTGGATTTTTCAAATACCTGATTAACTCTTAATTGCAGCTGATATTTGCTTGTTTTAGTTGTCATGGATTTTTGACATGGCAATTCTATAAAAAGTATTAAGCAAATTCTGTATTTATGTAATATAATTGTGTGTTTCTATAAAAAATTTAATACATTGCGTAATAGGACATGAATTAACACAAAGTTATAGTTTTCCCATTTGAAAAATCGGTGTTCATTTTTATTGTTTCGTGACACAAAGAACATAGGCAATACGTTTCTAAGGGAAGGCTGCTGATATGATTGAGATAAAGCACTAAAAATGTTATGGCATTGCACTCACATGAGATCTCTATTTCTATACAAACTACTCTTACAAATACCAACTCCTCTATCTGCTTCATATATTTGGAGATAAACATATGTAGAAATTATTGCTAATTGTATTGTAGATGCAAAGCGAACAATGGGAATGCATTATGCTTTAAGTGACAGTCAAATGTTTAAAGACAGGGTCATTATGCATGGTCTTTAACATTCCGTTCACTATATGTGGCCAAGAGATAAAAAAATTAATAACCCCTTTCCATTTTAGAAAAGTGTAAGTATTGAACAATTCAGACCAATAAGAAGGAATATCTCCGGAATGGTTCAGAACACGAAAACATCGTCTGACGAACATTGTACAGTTTAATGAGATCTACATATTTGTGTGTCCTGCGCCGTGGCATAGTGGGCGCTGTGCTTTGGTTCACTGCCACGGCATGAGCTCGGGTTTGTTCCCAAATTTGGGGGTTGATGATTCAGGTCCCGGATATAAGACCGCTGCTGACTCAGAATCGTGAGGAAATTGAGGAGCTAGTGTCGATTGCATGATCCCCGCACCTGTGCCTTGCCTGTGTGAGCCTGAGACCGGCAGTCGGGTTAGCTGACTCTGGCCGACTAGCGGGCTGGTACGCCATGGGTTACGGCTACGCTACATATTTTTGCAGTAAGATTTTGTCTATTTCTTATGGTTTACCAGTTATACAAAATTCATTCAGAAAGAAGGTACTTCGGAGGACATATCAGAAAATTCAATGTGTACATTCTATTTGTGTTAACAGTTATGGTATTTTAATCAAAATCATTTGACCAATTTGTTAAAAAAAGTTCGAACATTTTGCTTTACACCTTCAGTGGAAGGCTTCTTATTTATCTTTTTTATAAGAAGCTTTTTTTGTGTATTTGAGTGACTTTTATTTTTTGAGGTATAATGTTCATAAACACACATACAGACGCGCACACACATTCATACATACGGACATATTTATAAAAAAAATTTATCCGTATAGGGCTTCAAAATATGCATTTCCAGAGAAAGTTTGATATAACATTTTGGGATAGAATACAGTTTCTCTGTTTGCTGTTCGTTGAAGAGGAAGTAATAACCAGAGACCAGAAGTTTAGGCATTATAAATAAAATAGAATGGAAAAAAGGCAATTAAAAGCCTATTTATTTAATCTAAAGCTGTAAGTCTAATACAAATTAAGATTTTCGACTCGATGTTGCAATTACTGTTGGAAGCATGGAAATCTTCTGCCCAGTGGCCTTGAAAACTGCATTTTGGTGTTTCATAGTGCCGATATGTTGTGATATAAAATGCCTCTTCTCGTAATTCACTGACAGCTTGCATATTTTGCTAGTGAGTACTTTACAAATCTGAAAGAAGAGCACCTATATAGTCTAAAACTTAGACAATAATATATACCCGGCGAAGTAACTTTCATTGTCACCAACTGACGGTTATTGAAATAAAATGTATTGTAACGAAATGTTCAATAATTAATAAAATAATAATAAATTATAGATAAATAATGGAATAAAGACAACAAAAACATTTATTTTGTAAAATAGCGTTTTGTATTGTAAAATTCAGAAAAGGCGACATAAAACGGGAGCATTTCAATCACAAAGTTATAGTTCGTACAGATTCACTTTCAAATTGAAGATAGATATGAAAAATTTAAAAGAGGTTATGCCTAAGTTTCGGTCTCTGGTAATAACCTTTGTATGATTAGCTTGTTGAAAAGAAAGTCCTGGAAATCAAAATATCAGATGTTTGCATATATTAAATGGAAACAAAATACCACATCTTTAAAAATCGTAATTCGAGCATAATACTAAAGCATTTTTAATTAATCAGTCAAGCTGCTTACTGACCAATGTTATGCTAACGCTTATGACCACAGTAGGTGAGTACATGGCGACAAGCTGAACACTTTACGCGTTGGGAAACACAGCGTCTGTATTATCCAGGAAGGGTGGTGTTTATCTTCCATATTGCGGGGTTAAATGAAAACATAGGCTAGTGACGTAAGCCAGGAAGTACGAAATGCACGTAAACTAAACATAAAATCACCTGTGGTGCTGGTATAACACTTACACTCCTATAGAGAGAGGAAAAAGATATTGTAAAGAGGTGAAAGCACAGTCCAAGTATCTGAATTGATTTCTGTTGAAATATTCACTAAAACATGCAGAATCTGCATATATGTTATTTACATTCACAGAGAGGATGCCTGGTGTGAACTACATGGCTTGGAGCATTGAGAGAGTTCGGAGAGTTCAAATTGGGAGGTCTTGGGTTCGATTTCTGGTGACCACCCTCTCTGAGCAGGAATTTTTCATGGTTTTCCCGCTTCGGTAGGTAAATTGTGAGCGAACCCCGTTTTCTTAATCCTCCTGCCTTTAATTTCCTTATAATGGCCATCATCGTTGTCATCCTCTATTTCGAGTTTTGAGGGACCAAGCACAGTGCATCCGTTGTAACCGGGGGATTGAGGTGTATTTAAGAAGGTTATTCCTTGACCTCGGTCGGACTTCTCCGGGACCTACCTTCCAGGTGCTCACTAAGAATTGTTTCCTTAAGGGATTTATTGGTAATTTATTTTCAGACGGTGAATGATTTGGGTGAAATACTACACAAATGAGTCCAGGGTCCATTGAGCTTACATTTACCCGACATTTGTCTTGAAGGATAAGGGAAAAAACTTTATCCAGTTAACTCACCCTGACCGAGATTCGAACTCGGGACCTCTTGAACGTGAGGTGGACACGCTACCACCCATGCTACTGAGGCGGGCTCTCTGGGGTTGGGTGAGCTTGAACAACGTCGGAGTCTTCAATCTCAAAACGTTGTGGATACCATTAATACCCGAAGATGCCCTCTCCAGTGTACGATCTAGGGTCTCTTTCTTCCTTATGCCCTCCCTCATAAGATCGTGTTCGAAGCATAAAGAACCACATCTGCCTTCGTGCAGTGCCCTGCACCGGTTTCGAGAATCCCTCCGTTTTAAGCACCCTTTCCTGTAAGTTTTAATGACATTTCGAGTGATTAAAAGCGATAACAGAGGAAACATTTATATGTCGCTTAAACCTCGTTTCTATATGGACGTATATAAACACATTGATTGTCATTTTTCTCCGAGTATGATAATCGAAGTTGTTTGAAACCGAATAAAATAAGAGGGTAAGAGGTGGACAAGGGTAAGAGATGGACAAAGTAGGGCGAACACCTCGCGACTTCCTTAAAGATCTATTGCACCTGACGGTAGAGAGGGATGGAAGAAGGAATGAAGTGAGGCAACCACAGAATACTAGATATTGCATGCGCCTAGATAAGCGGAAGTCCCCAGTAAGTGCTGAGAGTTCTTCATCTCGGTGCAGAACTCTCTGCTCAACCTCAGAAACTTCGGATTCGGTGGCGACAAACTTCATCCCCTCACGTGAGGAGAGGATCACATAAAGCAGCCGAACATTAAGAGGAGAATTTGGATTGTGCAAGCATTGCGCCATCTGTCCGGAACCGCCTTCCTCGGTAGCGTAGATAGTATCATGTCTGCCTCACGTTCAAGAAGTCTCGGTTAGGGTGAGCTACCTGAATAAGTTTCCCTTATCCTAATAGACAAATGTAGGGCAACTCTAAGCTCCATGGATCACGGACTCATTTGAGCATAATTTCACCCATTTCATTCATCGTCCGATATGAATTAACGTTGGAGGACGTACATTATATATACACATATAAACAAAAACACGAACAACACACACACACACATACACACACACACACACACACACACACACACACACACACACACACACACACACACACAATCACAAAGTCTGTCCGGCACCGCCAAATACCATGAGCTTAAGCAAACCTGAAACATGATAAAAATGGAATGAAAAAAATGTCGGAAAGTAAATGGGGGTATAAACGTAAACAAATACGCCTAAGTGAAAGTGGCCAACAACGGAAATCAATTCATATTGTGCGATCGATCTGAGTCGAATTCTCTATATAAAATTGGTAGTCGCTCATGTTAACTTGGCACCACCTTGTTAGCTTAATATATTTGTTAACCAATAGGGGAGCATAAATAGAAAAGCTTCGTTGAAACATAATGTTTATAAATAGAAATACAATTTGTCTTCCATTTTACATTTAGCTTATATTTGTGACGTCGACTTACATTTTTCTTCAGTGCATTTTACTTTTCTCATTTATATCACATATATTACAAATTTTTGATGTTGCTGCACATGTCATAATTTTTCATGTATCGACCTAATAATACCTGTCATTTTAAATTTTTAATTTGGGACTCATTATTGACAAAATAAATATACGTCTAAAGATGATTCAAAGAAAACCTTAAATTGTGCGGAGCTTTAGACGGATATCCTGACATTTAAATTTTTGCTTCTGTAGATAAATATATCAAATGGCTTCCCGAAGACATCAAATGCTTTAAATGTTTGCTACACAACATCCGCAGATATAGAAAGATTCTTCTTAGCATACAATTTTATGCTAACCAATAAAACTTATAAGCTTACATCTGAAAATTTGGGCCTATCATCAAATCTTGCAAATTAAGCTACAGCCAAAATGATATGTAAGAAGTAAAAATATAGTAAGCTTGAGGTAAACGAACTATGTGCCTGATAAGTAAATATTTTCAAATTTATAACAGAATATTTTAAATATTTTGACACCATGAAGGGGCACACATAATTTAGGTATTTAGTGCATACAAATCTGATAATGGGACAAACTTTCATTAAGCCTGTGTTGTTCAGACAGTTTCATGCCAAGTGGCATATTTTAACATCGGCTTTGCTAATCCAAAATATATAGCTGTTTTGTTTGCTAAGCTTAATGATCGCAGTTAGTAGGCAACGGTAGGCGGTGACAATAAATACAATTCTGATCGTTTGTTCTAACCGGCAGTATTAAGCCTAATGCGGTTCATGTGGAAAAGCAATATTTCATACAAAGTTGTCTCACTGGTGAGCATAAATAAAAAAACGTTAGCTATAACCGTGTGAATGGAAACATTGCGCCTTGATTTAAAATATGTAATGAATCACGAGTAATCATTATTTAAGATAATCTTGTTTCTAACAGAACTGCACCACGGGTATGATATTGAAAATTCATTCCATCTGTTTTTTTTGTACGTAATTTGGTTTCAATAATTTAATATAAAGGATATTTGTGGATTTTAAGGTATACATTTCATAACAGATTTAGTATATTGTGTATAAAACGTATATTTCTTCGCTTCCAGTTTTTAACGTCTCTCGAGTTGTGTAGCACCCAGTCTAGTCAGAGTGAATTGAATTCGATTGGAAGAGATTCGGCACATAGATCAGACTGGTCTTTAATACCTATGCCCCAAGTGAGGCACCCCCGGGAGGGAGGATGAGGTGAGAGGAGACAATGGGTGGCCAACCCCATGGAGTCACTACAGTACAGAGGGCGAAGTCCTTACACTTTGCCAGATAGAAACTCCCAGGTGGTGGGCTTAGGAAAATTGGCATCCCACCTGCCGTGGCGCCGATACAGCTACGAGGCCGGTTCGGAGGCCAAAGGCCGCCTTCCCAGTGCAGAGTGCTCCAGGCAGTCTTGCACAACCGGCATCCCCGCCTGCCGCGCTTCTGAGTCAGCCCAATAGCGTGTCTTGAAGGTCGAAGTCCGTCCCGCTGGAGAGGAGAGCATTTTTCTCAGAGAATATCTTCCCGCCATGCACCGCCGAGACTCCCGCCAACATTCTACCCCGAAAGAGACAGATGCTATGAAATGATAATGGAGATGAAATGGAGGGAAATTTGGAGGATGTAATTAACCTACCCAGCATTCACCCAGCGACTCGGGAAAACCCCCGAAAGGGCCCATGGATCTATGTTGGCCATAGAAATCGAAACCATGCCCCCGGAATTTGAGCCACGGACGAAACCACGTGAGCCATCCTACTCAGTTATCTAGAACCGAAACTCAAATCTATCTCTCATTACCGAACGCGCCTGTTAGCATTTAGCATAAATTCTACGATCTTGAAGTTCTGCTCAAACTAAGGTATCACCTGCAACATTATAGATTTATCGTGGGTTTAAATATTGAGCACTTATTCAAATTAGTAAAACAATATAATAGATGACGACTGAATTTTCTAATTTTCGTTTTGCAGATTAAACAACTGCGGATATTAAATTCCATTTCCATAAATTTTATGGTTTCATCATGCATGTCTTTCCTTTATTCTTCTGTGATTTTCATACGTCTTGTTTAAAACAGAAGTCTTTAAATCCTACTAGATGAAAGGTCAGACTTAGAGTTCCACAAAATTTGTTCCAATGTGAAAATAATTAAAGTAAGCTAGAGAGCCTTTCAAAGGATGTACCATAATTGGAATAAGCTGATGGCACAAATATCACCGTCGCAAAGTTAGTTAAATTTCGCAGAGTATTGGCATTACGTCATTCTAATAGCTGTAACAAAGTGTTAGTATTATAAATTGAAAGGTTAGGCTTTAAATACTTCTGGATTATTTTTCCTTTATTCCTATGTACTCACAGTTCAAGATTTGAGTTGCTACTGAAACGTCTGACAGCGATTCCACTTACAGAGTGGGCAATTTTATTTCAGAACATAGGAATTTCTTTAGCCTGTGTTTGAGTGTTTCCTTTCTGTATTGACTTTTAGTTATCGTACCGACTTTCTCCGCTTCGGGCAGCAGTTTTCCAAGACCGCCTAATTTTCTGGCCGATCTAGCTAGATGACTGCTTTTTATCTAGGAAACATGTATTTAGCTCCTCGGTTTTAAAAAAAACTTGATAAGTTTCTCTACTACCACATTTTAGTAATTGTTTTAATTTCGATTTTATTCTGTTTTATTATGCGGTTAGAAGACAATACAACCATCTAATTCTTCTATCCTTATATTATTTCGAATAGGTTTCAGTACTTTGATAAATATTCTACACTTGATAATTGTTTATACAATACAATATCTCATTAAATACAAGATGATATACCCAGGGCAACAGAGTGACTACATTGACTTTTATTTCAATTCATGATTTGGTTTACTTATCCCCACTGCAAAGTGGTTAGTGCCAAGTTGGCTAATTTGAAATATTTGGAGTTGTCATTAAACTGTTTTCACACTAATGTCATGGTCTGTTTGGAGATAAGGGGAACATAGCTTCATTGACCTTACTCATGTTATTCCTGGCTCTACAGTCTGAACTAGTTTATGCACACACTTGTTTGGAGTGACATCACACCTCACATCTCCTTATTCATAGGTTGGATAGTGGTGTAAATAAAATTGTGATGCTGCTAACAGATATAAAATAAAATATGTGGAACGTTTATTAGAATGGCCAATAATAAATGTTGCGGCATACTGAATTTAAGAATTTAAATTCTGACATGTCGGAATGGATAAATTAAATGCGAGGATCTACTCCCATTAGTCCTGTCCCCGTAGGACCTGAACCCGGGCCTCTCAGGTATATTTACCGTAGGACAGTACCTATTTTATAAACTCCCCCCCCCCCCCCGCCTGCACACGGCAGACAGGACGGAAGTGGATACGCCACTTAGGCGCTGGTCCTTAATGAACCAGCTACCAGTAAACCTTGGTGGGGCCGCCAGTGTCTAGCTCACCAGCTACTAGCTCTGCAGGCTAGTTCCCGGGACTTATGAGGCAACACTCTACCCCCTCCGGGCGGCCAGTGACCTGGCCGGAGGTACCCAATTGCCCGTGGGTGGCGGGAACACACTGCCCCCTCGAGCCCAACACAATCCGAACAGCTCCCAGAGGGAGGGGCTCGGCATGTTCGGCCCGAGGTTCCTCTAGTAACGTCAGAGGTAAAACGAATGCTAGGGGTCCGCAGCTCCCGCACTTTGGCAGCTGAAAGGGACGCATCCCTCCCCCTACGGGGGTCGGGATGGATAGGTAATACAGAAGTCGTACGTACCAAAGATACGAATTGTGATGAGTCTGTAGAAATGAGTCTCACAGAGCGTGTTAATGAGTGAGCCCATTGAGCCGGTACGTTTCTGGTGCGACGAGAATCTTCGTTCTTCGAGCGAGATCGTTCTCTTACTTTTCTTCTGCATCACCGTGTGCTGCAGGTGGTTAGACTTTACGGTGACACAGTGCTAAGAATAAATTGATTCAAACCGAAAAGTTAAATGACATGGTCGAGATATGAACGGATTTCCCGGCCCTTGTCCGGTCGCTCTTAATCTTTGAGCTACCATGACCAAATGTCGTCATGATATTAAGTTCTCCAACTGTCTCGTATGTTTCCAAGTAAACCACTAGGGGTTCTCATATACAATGAGGTACGCACCTTTTATGGCGACTTAGTAACTCATTATATCCACGGAGATCCGTGGTTCAATTCCCGGTCCTGGCATTTAATTTTTCAGACTGGCTCAAGCTATTCAAATTAGCCTACACACGGCTAGTGTAAAAGAAGTATGAAGTTTCCAAGTGCTATGAGCATAGGAACGTTTTATACGGTAGGCGTAGATCAAAATCAGGGAATGAGTTATTGTGTCAAGTGCATTACCACTGACTTAGGTTGCCCAAAAGTATAACAATATTAGTGAAGATATAATTTATATTGCAATTTTTAGGAATGTGCGTAATATAATATCGTAAGTATGTTTTCACATTTCTAATTGTATGCTGAATTTATATTGTGATTCTATGGTTTTGTACTATTTGGAAATTAATCCTGTTTTCATATTTTTACTTTACTTTGGAAAGCTTTTGTATATTCTTGTTGCATTTTCATATTTTATTCATGTGGAAATAAATGTAAATGTCAGTAAATACATACGTCAGTAAACATAAAAATAAGTCAAACATTTATAATATTATACAAAATTATAATATAATTATATATCCAGAAGGTACCCCGAGGAAAGATGTTGGTGGTACTCCTGGATCGTCTGGCCCAATACGATGATGCTGTTCAGGATGACCAGCCTTGAGGAGGGAGCAGTGTCGCCAGGCATTGTTTTGATAATGGGCGCGCGCTAGCCGAGAGTGAAAGAGACAGGCAGCGCGCAAGTCCAGCCTACGGAGCCGATGAGCGCTTGTTACTTGCCGAAAGAGAAAGATCCAGAGAGATGTCTGGACAGTTGCCACTCCTTCACCTGCCACAGTGAAAGATCGTGTTTGTTCGGTAACTTTGGAGAAACGATGGTTCCGTTATAAAAGCATCACGGCTGGGACGGTCAGCTCAAACCAGTGAGAGGTGGAGTCCCCGAAGGCTCTGTACTATCTCCCACCTTATTCAACGTCCTTCTGTTCTGCAAAGACAAACATATCCTCAGAGACTTTAACCCCTTACAAAGACATCTCCGTCTAACACAACAGTGGTGTAGGAGTTGGCGGATGTCCGTTAATCCGGACAAAGCCACGCCATACTTTTTACAAAGTATGCCTCAAATTTAGCTACCGAGTTCGAAGGATAGAGTGGACTAACTCCGTCCAGTACCTAAGAGTCAACTTGGGCAGAGGTCTAACTTTTCGCCAGCACATCAGGGACCTATTGGCGAAGGTGCAGGGAGCAATTGCTTCCCTGTATCCAATGCTGGGGTCAACTTCGATGCCAGTTGGTCTGAGGTTATACCTCTTCCGAGTGCTGGTATTCCCGGTGATGCTATATCCTGCGAGATCTGGGGCATGGCCGCAGACAGCTGGCTTGCATGGCTTCAACTTTCACAGATTAGAGGACTTAGGTCTATATATTCTGTGGGACGTTATTTTCCTACCAGGTAGCTTCACGAAGCCTCGGGTCTTCCACACGTGGAGGATGAAATTAAGCGTCGGGTATCAAAATTATACGCTACTTTACCTACACATTGAAGCGCCCTCGTCACATCATTGGGAGATTATGACCCCACTAGACGCCATTCTAGACTGCACCGGGTACCCCGCATGGTTTGCGGGTATCCAAGATAACCCAGGAGCTAACCCTAACAGCAGCTAAAGCTGAGCTCTACATAGTTTTTCCAAGATATTTGGCATCAAAATTTTTCCCAAATTTAATCAAAATAAAACACCAGGGTGCAAGGTATTGCACTCTGTCCTTCAACCCTAAGGTACAAAAATTGTAACCTCATAAACAACTCAAATCTCAAAACCCACACCTCATCCTACAAAATCCCGAATTCATATACCTTACCTGCGGTAAAACCCTTGACGGGTGAGCACGCAGCTAAAACCTTCTGGCTTTATACAGACAGCCAGCTCCTCGGTCCGACCCGGCCGGTCCGGTCAGCTCAGTGGTGCAGCGGAGCTGCTAGTGAGTGAATGTAGTTGTTAATGGAGTTGTAAGAGAGAAGTGGAGAACTGATAATCGAATGTGTGTAATGATTTGAAAGTGAATCCTTCTGTTTGTGGACGTGTGGCAGACGACGTTGAAGGTTCCAGTTCTGCATGTTATGTAATCTTGCTGCTGCAAAGGGTTGTACAAAATTGTATTTATATGAAAACAAAGAGCAGTTTGAATTTATGCAAACTAGACTTAATTCTACGAACCCACAAAGTCACAATTTTATTTTAACTAACTTTTTCTCCTACATTGTACCCATACTTTAAAATGCTCTACTTAGTGCAGTTTAAAGTTTTATATGCATAATATAGGTTTGTTTTTGCATGCGCGCGCTTTGGTTGAGCTACAGTATTGTGTGCTATAAAGCGACGTCTTACAGATACAATTCATAATGTATGAAGCAATTGAAAGTTATTTCCAACTTCAGTTTGAGATTATGAAACACCGGTTTATTCCGAGAGATGCTGATACAATTTTAGCAAAACTTTTCCAATCGAAAGTTAATGTCATCCGAGTCTCCGTCGTATGCTCAACTTTTAAGCAAGTTTTGTTTCTCCTTTTTATTTTCTTTCCTGTTTATTTCATTTTACTGTTTCTCTTCCTTAAGCTTTTATATCTGTGGTACCCCGCATTCCCATAAAATCCATTGCCAGCGTTAAACGTACAGTACAAAACGCAATTTCTGTCAGTTGCTGATTAGATAAATCTTTGGCATAAAGTACACTTTTAAGTGAACAAGGGATATAATTTACTGTAGGACTTATATTGTCTTCATTCTATGGCCAAACTGCTTTTCAGAAATGGTTTCTCAAAAACCTCTTTATGGTTAAAAAGTTTTGTATAATTATGAAAGAGTAAAACATGAAAAACTTGATGAAAAAAAATTTTTATTAAAAAGGAGGATGTGATGCATTACTAGTTAGTCAGTTAAGAATGAGTATAGAAACCTTTTAGTAGGTTTACTTTTCAATATACTTCATTTTTAAGCGATATACACCTTTGCAGAAGCAACTACATGCATATATTACACATTTCGTCAGAATATAACGAAAATAGTGAAAGTCACATGTTCAAGAACTGGATTATGTACGCTGATCTTAGAATTATCTAATTTTTCTATGGTATCGCGAGAAAGAACTGAATGTTATCACACTAGCGACAAAGCCGGGCCGACGGTGAGTTGGAACACATGGCCGCCGTTAACGTCGCAAGCCGGGGAAATTCGTTATCTTTCTGTTTTGTTGCCAGCCAAGCTGCGTGAGCCTTCCTTTTTCGGAAAAATCTATTTTCAACCATTCTTCCGTCACCTGGAGATATACATATAAGTGAGCAATCTCGCAGACAGTTTCCGCTATAGCTTTGCCAGCATTCCAGATAACACTGGAGCAATTCCAAATAGCAGACATTTTTAATCCTTACCTAAGGATGATTGGTTTATAAATTTGTCTAAACACCACTCATAACACAGATTTACAAACCACTCCCATCAATATAGATTGGACCCAGAATCCGAAAGACAGGGGAAAGCAGAAACAAATTTATCTTTTCTTCTCTATCTTCCTAATTGACTGTTTCTGCAATAAATCTATCTACGGTGAAACGCTATTGATGGTAGGTAAGCAGCAGTCATACAGGCTGTACCTCAGCCTGCCAGCACTGACGTGCTTGTCTTTTACACCGTCAGGTAGTAAGGGAATAAGTCACAAAGACATAGGTGATAGCTGTCTTCCTCACGAATAAGAAGCACCGAGTTCGAATCTCGGTCAGGGTGAATTATCTGAATAAAGTCTTTTCGGGTTTTTCCCTTATCTTGACATGAATGTCGGATAGTTCTAAGCTATCGTGGACTTATTTGAGCATATGTGTGTGTGCGTGTGTTGTTCGCCCATGCGTATTTATTTCTTCGTGTTTATATCTGCTTAAAGTTAACTAAAATCGATAAATCGGTTATGTACAAGGTCTGGAGTTAACTTCAGCATCTTTCAAAGTTTAAAACAATGGTTGTCAAGAAAAACCTGCATCCTAGATGACTCTTTGAATGAATTTATCTTCTCGAAAAAATTGATTTTCTGAATAATGATTTTGATTGACATATATGTTTTAGGTATTTTTTTATGAGAATGAAAGGTGTGTCTTGAGTTTTGGGGAGTGCTCTGAGATGTGATCTTAGCTCAGGATAATTTTTGCATAATTGGTAGATTGTGAGAGATAAAATATTATTGCATAAAGGTGTAGAGCAAACCGTTTATGTTCATTTACTTTTAGTGGAGGAAATTATTTCGGAAATATTCCTTGCTATTTATTAAAATTTTGCAGTGTTTAAATTTTTCCCAAGTGAGAGGTCCTATCCATTGGCCATGCAAGAGAACGAAATTTCAAGGCTATCACATCGCAGCAAGCTTTTTAAGGGTGTTACTGGATCTTCAAGCCTATTGATTTGAATATTATCTTTCACCTCTATAAAGATTGCTTATAAGATAATTTCTGCAAATGTTTATCTTGAATAAAAGGAGTACATGGAGTAAAAACCACTTTTAAGAATACTTTGTATAAGAGTAGAGAAGGTCACGTGATTTTTATGAGTGATACCTTTAGAGCTTGTGATTAGTTTTTTTACCAGTTCCTTCATTTCCTGCAAAATGTAGTTCAATAGTTGTCTCTCAACAATGATAGAAACTATGTATGAACGTATACCTTCCACCTAACCGGAGTTTTGAGTGAATTTTAAAACATATCCACATCCTCGGTGGTAATTTTTGTAGATTATTAATAAACCCAGTGTCCCCATATGTGACTACGTATTTACTTCTGGAGGTTTTAAATCGTGGCATATTTGATATTGCCAACTGGAAATGATTCTAAATGTATAACTGTTTACTTCTGCCAATATTCTACACTAGCCGTGGTCAAAGTGATGCACACATTAGAACTTACAGCAACAATCCAAACTGTATTTTGTCTAGTAAAAAAAAATTACAGTAAAGACAAAAGAAAAGTTATACATTTGAACACTAATTACAGAATTACTTGAATACTCTATCAAACATTTAGTATACGAGAAGAAGAAAAATGCACCCCATTTTAATATACTTATGCCAGTACACCAACGGTATAGGCAATTTTATATATATATATATATATATAATTCCTAACAATAATGGTAAAGTAGAAAACCATGGGCAAAGAAGTAAATAATACTATTTGGCATATGAAAACTATCAAACTATGTATTTGTTTAGCCTTAAATTATAAGCATTGTAGTCGGCTAATTCTCATTTTTAAAGCTCCAGGACACACCCATCTAAAACTGATAATTTTATATAGTTTAACCGACATTACACTCATTGCATGCTTTTACTAAATACGACTAAAACACATTACCGCTACATTAAGTTATCTACCATAAATTAATCAAATACAAGCTGTAAGTCACAGTTTTCCCTTCCTGGTATAAATAGGAAAATGTTGCACACTATGGGCATCCAGCGTGGAATTTGGCATCAAAGCTTTTAATGTAAAGCTATCCAGGCCTCAATCAGATGGTAAAGTATCCAGAAGGTTCTGGATATTTGGCGATACCACGTGTGGCATTTACGCTGGGCGGGCGCACAGTTATATTTGCTCGGTGCTTGTCTAGTATACCTGCGTATAGCCACTGAGCTGTATATATTCTTAATGAATTCTATAAATTACTTCTATGTTGCTGTTACACTTGGGTAGGTTTCCTACTTATATATGGCAGTGATATTTATATTTAATGTACAGGTGTCCACAAAGCCTTTTGAACATCACATCTTCCTATAGAATGAAAACTACTTATTACAGCTAGAGTTTTGTGGTTTGTGGCAGATGAAGGACAAACTCAAAGTTTCTAACATACACTCTCAGTAAACTACCATATGTGCGCCGGTTTTCTAAGTGATGTTCAATTTCTCGCCATACATCCTGCAGCATTTCGTGGGTGATGCTTGCAAACTGCATCAGTTACCCTTCTTCTCAAAGTGGTACACGTGCTGCATATACCCTGACATTTACAAAGAAAAATTCTATGGAGTTTATGTCGGGATCGTGGTGGCCATCGAGCCCAATCCATCTATTAGGAAATGTGTTATTCAGTAACTCTCTGGTGTTTCATCCCCAATGTGGTGGCACGTCATCCTGCTGGAATATCACTGTGGATTGCACATTAATAAGTTGCGGCACAACGTAAAACTGTAACATGTCCAGGTAAATGTCAGCTGCTATTCAGTTCTCAATATAAAACTGGTGTTATCGGAACTTTATCTGTTACAGTTGAAGTTGCTTATGTAACACTATGCACTGTGAACTGTGCAATTCCGATTTTCAAGATGCACGACGAGTAGACTTGGAAGGCTTCTTTGAAATGCTTGTTGCACAATCTCAACGCTGCTTTCTGTTAGGGGTGGACGTCCTGACCGTGGACGGGAGGTTACACTTCCAGTCTCCTAAAACTTTGTGCACCAACCAACGATAGATTTGTAATAGGGTGCATATTCCCTCCTAAACTTCTTCTGAACAGTAATAGATAACCGCGTTTCGTGGCACCCTAAAGCACATTCTTTCTCCCGATCTGATGGCATGTTAGATTATACCAAAACAAATAAAACAAAATGAAGGAACATAACTTGAAGTGCTTGTCTGTCATCTGCCATACAGCACAAAACTCTAGCTGTAATAGTTTTAATTCTAAAGACAGTTGTAATGCTGAAAAGACTTTATTGGACAGCCTATGTAACTCAGTTTAAGATCATTTTGTGTATTTATAATGCAACTTACAAAGATTTTGGAGCCATTTTGAAACATTTCTGCGTCGTCTAAAACCGAGTGCTGTTGATGTACCTCCAACCACAAATGCAGCTGTCTGTAAACCTGAATGATTGTATTGCCCTGACAAGTAATGTTATTCACTATAAATTCAGAATGAAATATTTAAATGAAAACTCGACTGACTTGGTTTGTCACATGTAATTTACTTGCGTGGTTGTAGAGCTACTATTTCCTACAATATATGTTCATCGATTAGTTCAGTTCAATGAACTCCTGATATATAATAAATATTACCTGAGGCTAGCTAACCAGGAGCAAAATGAAACAGGGTATTTCATTTGTACCTTTACCTCGCTATTATATGCAAATACTGCTCTGTTTGCACATGCGTTGATATAACCCGATATGAGAATTTCACTTTTTCACGTTCAGTAACTGTTAAGGAATTATATTAGAAACGGTAGCAGAAATATAATCTTTTGTCTGGTAATTTACACCTGAGGAGATGTCAAAGGTGAAACATTTTCAAAAAACTGTGCTTTTGGATCCTTTTGAATTCTTAAAAACTGGAACTCTTTTTGATTTTACATGTAATGTTAATAATTACTCTTAAGTTTTGTTTATCGTAAATACGTATTTATGAAAAACGTCTAACTCCTCTAGTAGTGAGCTTTAATCCATCTTTAATGTGAACGTTTTCTCTATAGATTAGTATTGCTCTTAAGTTTGATCCACTTTTCCTTGAATAGTTTCTTCTATATAAAACTATATTGTCAGATAGCTAAAATAAATACATGGTGTGTTGCCTAAGTGTTACTATGGATGTAACTTCACGTTAATAAGTTGTTTAAAGTTTTAAATGTTGCTGATAAATGTAATATAACCATGATTAGTTATTGAGATGGGTCCTATCCTCCTTATTGAAATAACGTATTGTATAAACCTAGATCAGTTCACTTCGATTGCTCTTCATCGTAAAAAGTTTCAGCGATATCCTAAATATATTTTTTCAAATATTGTTTCAAAATATGGCTTTTAATCTTCTTTTGTGTCAGTGAAATTTTACAAAAACCTGTAATTGTTTATGGTAATATAATATGAATTCTCAGCTTCAAAGAAACATATCACTTTCCTCACTTGTGGCATTTAAATTACCAATGATCTCAAATAAATGGACAGGTACATGCTTATGGCAAGTCCAACTTCAGCTATACCTTGCTTCCTCGTAAACTCCTTCTTCAGAATTTGTCCGTATTCAAATGCTACAATTTTATAATAATTCGTTTGCAAAAGGATGTACTACCTCTTAAAGCACATTACCAATAATTTTTAAATTTTCAGGGTTGAGAAAAAATTTATTAAATTCGGAGGAATGAAAAATGGAGTAATTAGGGATTTATGCTAGGTTATTCAATAATTAGTGGCAAGATTTGAATTAATAACAAATAAAACAATTTTGAAGTAAGCTCCTCTAAAATACAGAACTCGCCTCCACACATCAGTGAGTCGACGGATGCCATCCGCAGCGGTTTTTTTTTTTTTTTTTTTTTAATTTACGCCCTCCATCGTTAAGTCATATCGCACGATGAATGAAATGGATGGAATGATACTCAAATGATTCCGGGGTCCATGGAGCTTAGAGTTACCTGACATTCGTCTATTAGGATCAGGGAAAACCCCAGAAAAAGCTTTATCCACTCTAATCGAGATTCCAACTCGGGACCTCTTGAACGTGAGGCAGACACACTACCATCTACGCTACCGAGGCGGGCAGCGTCTTATTCCAGTATTCGAACAAATTGCTCTAATGCTGCTATAATTGTCTATCTGATTCTAAAGTGAACTCCTCTAAGTGGTAATTTCATTTTCGCAAAAAGGTCCAAATCACATGGGCTCATATCTGGGGAGTGTGGAGGATGCTTCTGAATTTCCCAGTTTCATCTGCGAAGTAAATTAACAACAGGGGCAGAGCACCATCATCAGGTATGGGATGAGAATTCGGGAGATTTGAATGTTTACAACGTACCGATGGTCGTAAATGGTGTTCCATAAACTGACTGTAGTATGCTCCATCCACACGATTTCCTTGAGGAACTAAATGAATGAACACCTTCTGCCAGCTGCACGCTTTTTATGAACGTCTTCCCTTTCCCTAGGAAATGCTTTCTCTCGCTTAACCGCGGTACGATATGGTAAAGTATGTAGGTATACCACAAGCTTCCAACAATTCTGTATGGCATTGTCGAGCATTGATATTTCTTGAAACCTGAATTTTAAACAGGCATTTTGTTCGCATTTACTAAACATTTTTAAAGCACTAAGGATAACAGCCTACAATTAAACTTATTAAAATGTCTTTTTAAGTAAAATTATTGTCTTCAAACAAACAGCTAACAAACATCAGATGCTCTTGTTTTTCACTTTCAAATCACTTTCATGATTTACCGCAGATAGCACCAAATGCGGGCAGTGTTGCCACTAATTTTTGAACGACTCATATATAAAATCTTATATTCTAGAGCCTTTCATGAAGTAATTTACTGTGAAACCTACATTGTTAATATGAATAATTAAAATGTTTATCATCTACAGCACTTCTATTGGAAATAATTTGTAGAAAACATGTGTATTTCAATCTAGATGTTTGAAACTTAATGAAAATGTTAATATGTGTAAATACCTGCCATAATTTTTAACATGATACATTACATAACATAAATTTTACAAATGTCGCATTTGCTTTATCTTAAATATTATACAGCATATATGTTCTTGTTTGAGCGTAGAGACATAGTTTCCTCATTTGCATAACTCTCCATACATGTTAGCGTTAAGGTCACAACTGAAGATTACTCAGGAAGTATAGAAGGCTCTGTTTTTATAAGTTGGTATCCTCTAGGGTAAAAGGTAATGTGTGATGAAAGTAAGCATTCCTTATACTATGATAAGGTGCAATTCCACGTGATTTTAATTTAAGGCCGAAAGATGCTACAAATATACAAATGACGAAAGAAAATTGTCATTTATGAACATACTCTGGTATGAAACGATGCCCTGCATCCATTGATCTTACAGTAGCTAACAATTCTATTTGATAGAGAGACTCCAAGTCAATGGAGACCGCGCTTTTCGTAGACCAAAGTAGGCTTGTCTTGAAGTTAACCCTGGGAGGACTGATTGGAGGAGAGTCAGGAAGGATACCACATCCCGTCGATTATGTGCTATTATTATGTGCTTCAGGTTATGCATATGGCACAGTGAACTTCCCGTCTACGTCGTTCTACTCGCAGAAACATTGGGGACAACTTTTTTGGCTTCGCTTCTCAACGTAAGTTTCGGACATACCGTCTCAAAATTTTTTTCCCATTATTTCTCCTGTGTTTCTCCCGTAAATCACCATAAATTTTCACGGAGTTAGTTCACAACAAAAACATTAATTAGATTATAAGAACACTCTGTGATCAGTGTCAAAGAAAATACGTACATTGTTACGTTTGAAAATTGTTAAGTTTGACATTTTTAGAATATAAAGAGATTGTTGAAAAGAACTAACTTAGTAATTCCTTAGTAATTCCATGGGCGTTTCACATATAGTTTCATTATTATTAATCTCAGTAGTTAACGGTACAAATTGGTAGTTTGTAATAATGTGCACTAGCAAAGTTTGGGTCTCTAAATTTTTATTCCAATTTTTCCCCCGTGTTTCTCCATAAATCACCATAAATTTTCACGGAGTTAGATCACAACAAAAAACATTAATTAGATTATAAAAACACTCTGTTATCAGTGTCAAGGAAAATACGTGCATTGTTATGTTTGAAAATTGTTAAGTTTGACATTTTTAGAATAAAAAGAGATTGTTGAAAAGAATTAACTTAGTAATTCCTTAGAAATTCTACGGGCGTTTCACATATAGTTTCATCATTATTAATATCTGTAGTTAACGCTACAAATTGGTAATTTGTAATAATGTGCACTAGCAAAGTTGGGGTCTCTAACGTTTCTATGACACCTAACCTAACACACACGATCCTATCTTTAGTCATCATCAACCTGAATGAAAGGAGCCCTTTTTAGAAAGGAGAAGCAAAACTAAGCAGTAGAAACAATTCTTTGCGGACAGTAAATTACACCGTCCGGTTGCAACGCACCAATCACCGACCACCGTCCTAAAACCCTACAACATTTAACATAAAACAGATGAAAGAAATTATGGGTTCAGAAATTCGTGGTAGAAAGAATGTCACACCAGTATTCGCCTACCATCCTGAGCATACACGGAAATATCCATAAGGAAAGTGGCTCACCATGCAGGAATCGAACTCGGGACTTCACAAAAGCGAACCTCCTACGTTACTGTGGAATTCTTTCGCTCGGTACCAGCCCATATAAAACAAAAGTGTACCTTTAGTTTCGGACCTTTCCTACACGAAAGAGCATTTGTATGCAATGGCACTCTCAGAAATTCTGGACTGTTGACTGAGACATACAAAGGACATGCAAATTCTGCAGTTTCTGAATGAGGTAGTTCAAAGAAGTTTCCTTAGATGTGTGGAAAGAGGAGTTGATCTAACCCAACACTTGGGATGTAGACGAGGTCGTTTCGGAGCTGAAAAAAGAACCCTGCATACAATAAGTTCATGCAGCAGGAGTTCCAGCCGGCATTGTCACTGAAATATGAACAGCTTCAAGAAGGAAATCTCTTCCTTCCCACACCTCATCATCGCTGCTCTCTCAAATTTCACAGAGTAACTTCTGGCATTTGTCCCTCGTGGAAGAAAGTTTCCCATTGTTCTGTTTCTATCAGCGGTCGGTATATCCTAGCGTGCTTTCGTGTACTAATAAACATAATTTCTGTCAGAGGGGATTCCATGTAATATAAGTTTTGAACTACGGGAGGGTACTAGATTTGTCACACCGAATACATGAATTAGTTTTGAAGGAAATTTTGAGGTGGAGTCTTGCAAAACAGTAATGGAACTGTGCCCTGAAATTAGATTGCATCTGCTCCAATCCAATTTAGTTATTCCCTTAAAGAAATTATACTTAGAGGAAAAGAAAAACATAATTGGCTTGATTTAAATATACACAATACCTCCAAAGTGTTCAGAATGATCTTGGGGAAAGGTTTTTCTCCTGTTAGTGTATGTCACATAACTGAAATCAAACCTTCGGAGCATTCATTGCAGTTTGATTCAGGACAGAAATAAAATGGGACATTATTTTCAATAAAATTGGCAATAGTACTAGATGTGAGTGGCATGGTTCCTGAGAATCCCTTCCATCAGCCTATTTAATCCAGAAGAGACTCGGAGAACCGTACCGTTAGGCACGAAACTCTTGCGCAGCGTTGGATAAAATATCCTGCGCTGACGTAACCATCCATTTGTCACATCCTTCACGGACTATCAGATGAGAGGGCAGTAAGAGGGAGAGTAACTGTCCTGTTTGTCTTGTCCGCGATTCCCTCATACGGGTGAAAAGAGTGTAGTTTGCGTTTTCGTCGACGAATTTTATTACACAAAGCTTATCCAAGGCTTTTGTCAGAATTATTCTTTGGTAAAATAGAAGCCAGACTGCCTCTGTAGCCGAGAGGTCAACGTTCCGGTTTCTCAACTCTGAGGGTCGGGCTCGATTCTCGAGCAGGAATATCTTATTTCATCAGAAGCATTCCCTATTTCCGACAGAGTATATGCAATTATGTAGGATGGGAAGGATGTGTATGTACATGTATGTGTGGTATTTATGTGTTTAAAAACGACCATTTAAAAGCCTTTGGTTCAAAGGGAGCACCATTGGAGAGGGATTTCGACCTCTATAGCTGCTGTGGTGCGAGCACTGTGGACCTCTAGTACTTGTGGTACCTCTGACGCTATTAGAAGTACGGTGGGGCAAACATTCGAGCCCCTCCCGAACGGAAGATCTTTGGATTGAGTTGGACTCGACGTGGTTCCTGTCACCCACAGGTTTTGGGTAAGTCTGGCTGGCCTGCCACCCAGACGGGGTTGTGGGAGAGCTAAAAAGTCTTGGGTACTCTCCTGCAGAATTAGTACTATGATAAATTAGAACACCAGCGCCCCTACACAGGTTGCTTGGTAGTCTTCCCTCCGGGGTTGACGCACGTAAGAGCCGTATTCACTTCCATCCCAAAGGGCAGGCTTTGTAAAGTAACAAGGCATTTCCCTAATGGAAATACCCTCGTGTAATGTAGTTTCCCTGGTTTAAGAGGACGAGTTAAAACGCCAGAAGTTACGACGGATGTTCAATAAAGAATGATCACCATTTTGTTTGACAACGTACCTTTACTCATCCTCATAATTTTGATGGTCCTTCTCAAAATAGTCTCCCCTGAATGCGATACACTTGTCCCAGCATTTCTGCCAGTCTTCAAAGACATGCTGGAAACCATTTTTGAGAGATCCTTCAAAATCGCTTCCGCAGCCTTCACCACTGCTTCTGATGATGGGTAATACCTTCCGCGAAGGCGTTTCTTCAAGTTAGGGAATAGAAAAAAGTTACATGGGGCTAAATCCGGACTAGAGGGAGGGTGAGGGATGCACTTCACGTTGATTTTTCCAAGATATTCAGTAACATTGGCAATATGCGGCCACGCATTATCGTGGTGCAGCTTCCAGCCTGCTTCACGGAAATGTGGTCTTTGTGCCTGATATGGACTTGCAGTGTTTTCAGGATATCTCTGTAGTATTGTCCAGTTACTGATGTGTGTGCAGGTACAACGTTTTGATAAACCACTCCATGAATATCAAAGAATGAGATGACCATAATTTTCCCAGCAGAAGCAACCACTCTTGCTCTTTTGAGGGTTGGTGATGAAGGAGATTTCCACAATGAGCTTTGTTGTTTGCTCTCAGAATCAAAATGATGTAGCCAAGTTTCATCAGCAGTGATTACGTTTGAACGAAACTCCGGATCTTCTTCTAACATTAACTTTAACTGCATGTTACCACCATTGCAGCGGTAGGCGATACTGAATATGTCTGAACTTACCTGGTTCTCACAGGCGGGAACCAGGACTGCCAACAATGAAGCTACTGCGGCGTGTTTGTTCCACATTAAGCTAACAGAATATAATAAGATTGAATTTCAGTGCAAAAATTATGACCGTAATAAATATGACCATTCTTTATTGAACAGCCCTCGTATTTGTCAAGGTAAAGCATTCGATATGTTCACAAAAGTTAAGGAGGCCTAACTAAATGAAACAATTGTAAACAAAACAGAAAATGACTGCAATTCGTGGGTGAAAGCATTTAGAAAGTTAAAATGTGACCTCTCCTTTAATATGCTCAAGAACAGAAGAAAGCACCTAGACGGGATTTAAAGAATTCCAAAGAACTTTTGAAGTTAGATGCTGTTCTTGTAATAGTGTAATACAGCGTATTCCTTATACTGCTGGGCCGCGGATCGAATATATGTGTACTCCGCGTTTGCTGAATGATGGTAATATGTACTATTGCCACGCGTATGGGTGAGGAATGCTCAGGAAGTATCAAATTCTACAATTTTGTTATTTAATTCCTATTTCCTGTGTCATTACTTGTTTGCACATTTTTTCCAATTCTCAATTCTATTATTTGCTGATCCTTTAGAACAAGGTACTGTGATATTTCTCACGATATAAGTTTATGGTATGAACTTCCTCTTTGTCCATGCCGACCACGAGCAGGTGGCTGGATACTGACTTTGCTAAGTCATCTGTGTCGGCCGGATGTTGACTGAGTCAACCGAAAGCTGAATTGCATTTAGGATGTTCTAAGAAATATTAGTATGCTTAGGTTTGCCTGGGAAACGCTGAGACGTGTCTGATCCGCACCTGCGGGTCATTCCAATTTGGGTTCTTCCGGAGGTCGCGTATCTTAGAAGCCGGGTCCTCATTCAGCCCACTAGCGGAATGTGATCACCATGCATCCTCAACGTACACGATAAGCATGTCCAAGATTTCAGAATATTTATCGTGTTATAAGTAGGGTCAATCTGCACTGAAGTATTCCTGATATCTATGTGGTTACAAGGTTGCAATTCGTGAATTAAAACCACTTGTGGGGTTTTAATCTTAAAGATTGCTCCTAAACCTCGAAACAATGTACGACCACTCCCCTTCCTGCCATGCCCAGGGCCTCGGTCATGGTCATGGCCAAAGAATCCAACCCTTACGCGCTTCCTCACACTGTACGGCGGCTTATGATGTTAATGACGGAGGTGCCCAAGAGGGACTTCGTGAAGGCAGGAGTATAACTGCCATCCCAAATTCCAACTACAATATTTATTTCGAATTCCTTGTTATTGTTAAAAAAATCTTAAGCGTTTAATACTCTGCGAACGAGACTTTTTAACACTCTCTTGGTGTGCAATAAGTCTAAGGACACTTTGTAATGTTTGAACGATTACCACACACCAGAAATTTTCTCCCTTAATTATCTATTTATTTGTCTACAATAATCGATTGTTACCTACAGCACGAACATAATTTTTATCAAGCGTAAATTCCTGGTAGTCATTGTAGTGGATAAAAAGCCTAATGTTATCACACATAAAACAAATCTACTAAATAAACTTTAGCTTTTGAGTTGCACATAGTACAAGCTGGTCTTTATAGGTGGAGCCGAAGGCACCAGCTGACGCGGTATTATACAACCGATAAAACGTAGCTTTGAGCGGGTCATTCACCGCTGTTGAGCTGCAAAAACTATTAGGAAACTACACATACACGCGACCTGATCCTCGGCTAAAAATGGAATCCATGGTAGAATTTATACGAACAATTGAATGTAAATTATTCACAAAATGTGCACCGACAAACCGTAAATATAACCTCTCGTTGTTAACCTGAGGGACGTGCTCCAAACTGAAATAAGGGGGATTAAGTACATTCTAAAGCTCCGAGTTGTATCTAAAATCACATAGGGTAGCAAACTTTATCAACTTAAATGGAGGCATTACTAAATCCTCGTCTCGTCAAACAGGATAAAATACAAATAAAACTGAATTAAGTAGGCTTACGTATTACCATAAAATGTCGGTACCAGAATAAATTCTTTGTTCTGTAAAATTTAGGACTATAACTCCAGGATGATTCCTCAATAAAACGAATTTTTCACAGAAAGCGAAACGACATTAATGTGGGCCATTGTGTATCTTCGCCCTCAAATTTTAAAGCAAATAGGTTGTATTTGGAAAAAGAGAATTAATAGATATTTGATGTTTCACACGCAGATTAGGTAGTCATGTAATATACATATGTTTACGCTTAGTTTTTAAATTTAAAAGAGACATGCAAGCACCGACAAACCTGACAACACTTAATCTAAGTAA